>JAVQJF010064310.1:0-40113 GCA_036023855.1 Gadopsis marmoratus | reverse complement strand
TATCTGTTGAAACAGGAAATGAGGAGAGAGAGAGAGAGACGGGGGGGGGGGGGGGGGTGACATGCAGCACAGGATGATAGATGTTTAAAATATCCTGGCTGGGGAGTCACTTTGAGTCCTCCCTCGTGTACATTCATACCAGTAAGCGATTGTAATACCTATGATGACATTGATTCTTACGTCATTTCTAACGCATTAATGGCATTGAATAACATTTTGTAGTGATGATGTGGATTTGACTATAAATAAATGAGTGGAAACCACTCTCCAAAGAAGGCTTTATCAGATTAAACTCTAAAAACACAGTCCACTTAGAGTACAAAGAACTGAATAAAACTCCTCCAGTAACATGGTGCCATAGCTATAAGCCTGAGATTAGAGCGCATATCTAGTTCCCCGCCAGGAAAATTAGATCAGTGACCTGCAGACCGGATTCACAGTCCAATAGCCACTTATGATGGCCTGTGATGTTTGGCCTGCCTTTCTTTCCAAAGGTATTGTACATCACTACATCAGAAGTGTGTCTTGCATTTGTGTGTCTGTTTGAACATGTGCTCTCGTACCTCATGTTGGGAGAAGACTGGAGGGTTGTTGTTCTCATCCTGCACCATCACAAACACAGTGCAGGAACTGTTTAGACCTGCCAGGGAAGATCATCACAGCTTTCTGTTAGTGACTCAGGGTCAGCCCGTCACACGCATAGAATATGCTGAAGGAACGGCAAGTACCTCATCTTGCCTCCATCACACCCTTATCCGTGAGTCATGTAGATGACATCATGTGTCACCCCAGAGGCTACAGTAGCATATATATATGATATATACTGTATATATATAGATCATATATATAATATATGTCATACAAAGCTACTGACGCACTATCTTACAATGCTAATAAATCTTTGATCATTATGAAATCCACAATATTTTTACATATACATACATTATGTTATTCCTTGGCATGGTAACTGCTTTATAATTGTTTTTTATCACGGCATTCGTTTCTCTCTCGCTCTCTCTCCTCTTGATTGGCACTTTTAACGTAATGTGCTCACAACACCTTGCAGCTTGATTGTCACCTATTTCCTCATTATGACTGACATTTGATGGACACTGTAATTGGCCATTACCAGTTAAATAACATCCTATTTTAGGGATGAACTGTTTCCATACTGGAAAACTTAATTTAGCTTTCTTCCACAAATTTGAATTTTCTAATTTGTGCTAGCAGCCAAAAGTGAGCTAGGAGAACCAAAGCACAGCTACTGTATCCATCTGCAGAATGGGTCTATATTTGTATACATAATAGAAGCAAAGTTCGAGGAGTTTTTCGTTTATTTGTATATGTTTATTAATAGTTGTGTATGTGTATTTCTGAACAGTGTGTATTTGAACTCCAAAGTATAATGACTTTTGTTTACTAGGTACTTCCTAGAAATTTAAAACAATACTGGCCTTCCAGTCATTTGATCAAAAAAAATTGTTTACCTTTATCTTTAATATTCTATTCCTTATTAAGTAATGTCCTACTTTAGAAACAGGAAATACCAAAAAATTTCACAATATGTGGAAGGCTGTCTTTTGGATCACCTTTGGCATCCTCAGCAGTGATGGTGAGGGTGTATTGAGGTGCTGTGCCCTCCATACTGTCTGCTTGGACGGAGATGACCCCTGAGTCACGGTCCACTCTGAAGAGGGCACGAGGACTCTCTGGAATTTGTCCGACTAAGCGGTAGAAGATTCGCACGTTGTCCGTCTTGGGATCGTCGTTATCGGCTGCCTGCACTGTCAGGATTTCTGTCCCTGGGGAAAGATACATCAGCAAAGTCCTCTGAAAGGCAAGAGCATCTAACCCATTTACAGTCATAAGATCTCTTAAGATACAATTTTAACATAACGCTTCTTATAAATGCTAATTCTTTTCTTTCATAATTGTAGTTTCTCATCCCTGAATTTCTAATTTTCTACATGTTTAAGTTAGAATCTCTTTCAACTTTCAGTGATCACTAACCACTGCAGGACAGAGTTTCTGTAATTCAGGCAAAATGTTTTTCCCTCTTCAATAAGTTACAGTCACACTGAACGGGAATAAGGGGGTGGAGGGATTTAACAATAGATTTCTCATTTAATCCTCACTCAGTGATTCCATTTAGATTAACAGATTGTCCTGTCTCATTCATTTCCTGGAATCAACCATGTTAAAGCATCAACAAAAAAGCTTTTATAACTCCACATGTGCTTTTTATGAGCAAGGGTGCTCTACTTCCCCCCACCCCTCCTGGCTAAAATCCCAATCAGCTTTCACAAAAGGTATCTGGCACTCTCAGTCCAACCCTTTCATCACTGCAACACCCTTCCAGCCAGTGTTGCCTCTACTTTGTTGTGAAACAATATTCCCATTATAGTGTAAATGTGACAAACGATCATTCAGAGCTCTCACTGTGTCGTTTTATCATAATGAACTTTTCCAGTAATAGAATGTTTTTTAAAAAGTGTTAAAAAAGTGTGACTATGTTTAATTTTAACCTAATATAAGCTTTTTAATGCAATAAATAAATAAATATCATACTGTAAATTGATTAATCGGGGCAATTTTGGATCGTATTTTCTTATGCATGTTGGCATAGCAAAAGTGAAACTCATTAATACGTTTTTGTTTTTTACAAAATATTTACGAATATTCTTTGAAACTGCCTATATACGTATATGTGATATACAGTATGTATCTATATATATATATACAGTATATATATAAAGCTGTCACTTACCTCGAGCAGCCAGTTCCTTGACTACAGTATGGTACTGTGCCTGTGGAAAGGTGGGTCTGTTATCATTGGCGTCGCCCACCATCACCCTCAACTCCACAGGCTTGGCAATCTCTCTGCCATCTGGACGCTCAACCACAATGCTGATCTGGAACTGAGGAGGCAACAAGAGAAGGACAACGTTTGCCTCCAGAGTATTAAAGAAACACAGTGGTTAGACATATCTGGTCAATTGGTTAGGCAGGTGTGGTACCTTTACATTGTGATCTTAGCTGTATGGCACTTGTACTCATACACATACTATAGTAGGTAATGAAAAATATAAACTGGCCCTGCAGAAGACTGGTAACCAGTGCAGGGTGTTCCCCTGCCCAGTGCATGATGGGATAGGTTCCTGCAACAAGGGTAAGCCAGTAAGTTCATCATTCTACACCTCTGGCAGCTACAAAGCTTAAAAGTTCCTATCAGCACCATCACTCATGACGAATACAGACTGACTGATAGAGCTGTATTCAGAGAGATGGAATTGAATGGCTCTTTAACACATCTACACATTATCAACCACTTTTGAAGTGATGTAAGTATCTACAACCTCTTAACCACTAGTGGTAGCAAAAGAGACAAATGCTTATGTCTGCTCCACTTTTTCCTCTTTTTCTTCTGAGCATACATCAAGTAACATTATGTACCTTTTAAAAGTGGTAATACATTTCAATGTCCTGAAAGGTTTTGTAGCATAAACATGAAATTGAAGCTATCTATCATGTCTGTTATTCTTGTCAACTACAGACTGCACTAAAACCATAATGCCTCGGGCTGATAAGGCATTTCCATCCTTCCATTAAATGGTGACTACAGAAGACAAAATGCAATATGCTGGAAGCATGTGTTTAAACACTAATCACACACATCCACACACACAATGTTGCTCAGTCCCCCAGTGTTGTACTTTGGCCACTTCAGCTATTGTGCCAAAATATATTCTTCAGTGAGCATTTCAAGCTCTCAGGAACTTGCGGTGTGCGCAGAACCAGAGTAAAATGTAAACCAATTATCTTTCATTTTTTAATCTTAGCACAAATGATGATCCCTCTCACAGCCTTAGCCCAAGGTGAACAAGATTTGAAATTAAGCTTTTAGCTTTAGAGTCCATATAATAAAACAATGATTATTTTTTGCCAAGGGCAGGATATGTTGAAGGAACATAAATGTGCTTTTACGGTTTTTGGGTTGCTTCCTTAATTACCTCTGTACCGAATAAAAATAGACTGTGCTCAGTGCTTCGTTGCAATAATGTGTACCAGGGTCACTTTAATTAAAAGATAATTAAGCTATAATGGGAGTTTTATTTTAATAAACATGAGAAATAGAAATAATTACTGCCATCAAATATGTCACTTCATATTGTTCTTCATCATTTTGAATTAACTGTCTTGCTCCCAGGGATAAGTTGGCGAAAATAATCAAATGAAATCCACTGAAAATGACATTATCACAACATATCGCATGGGATTCTGGTGCTTTTAATAAAGCTGGTTGTGAAAACCAGAAAATAATGAGCTTTTAAATCAGAGGACAACAGCTCTCATTTATTGTCACACACTAAAACAGAGATCAAACATAGAAATAAAGACTTCTGTCTTTCACAGAGGAGGAACAGCGTAGCAACTACAGCCCCAATGTTTAGACACTTTAAACAGTAATCATTAACTGACATTTATTATTAGGTGCTGGAGGTGTTTAGTTTGCAGTTATACAGACCTGATCTTGTGTCTCTCTGTCCAGAGGAGCATTGAGATAAATGACTCCTTCTCTGCTGATGGTGAAGAGCATCTCTGGAAACTCCCCCTCCAGACTGTACTCTGCCTGACTTCCACTCCATTTGACCTACATAATCACACAGATAGGTAAACACACAACTAAAGGATTTCTAAATACAAAATGGAATGTATATAAATGTGGTACACCAAAATATGACAAGCATTTTAATGCACTACAGTGTCTACATTTCACAATTTTACAATAAACAATAAATGTATTATAACTCTTCTGGATGCAACAGGAAAATCATCATGCGGTATACAGTAAACCTAGAAGGCTATTCAGCAGGGCCCGAATGATGTATAAGTACAAAGCAAAGCTACCATTTATTTACCTGATAAGGAGCCAACCAAATGCACTGACAATGATGTGGAACAGAGCGCACAGACGAAACTAACTATGCAGGCTGAAGGGGATTTTCCACTCTGCTTTACAGCCCTTGACAACGGGCTGTGCAGTGGGGCTGAAAGAGTCCTAGTAGCCATCAAACAGCACCCAACAAGGAGAGGGGCCCAGACCGCAGCACAGCTGATGCACACCCAGGACATGTGTATCTCCTCAAGACACTGTCACACACTCCTCCCTTGTTTTGGAGATGGCTGCCCAAACACTATCCTTTTGTATACACAAAGCTGCTTCACAAAGCTGGCTGCCTCTCAGTGTTCTGGTGCGTCTCTGGACCTCAGAACGTAAAAAAGATACGTTTAAAGAGCTGACTAATGATCACAGACTTCTCTAGATAAACTTCAATACAAAACATCTATGAAGTCATCTGTTGTGCTTCTGCCAGTCTTTGAGGCTGCAGAGCACGTTCTGATAGCTTGCGTTTGAGCTGCGTCAAGAGCACCTCGTGTCCTTGTTTGCTTTTCTGCAAAACACGGTGGGCTGGAGAGTCACGGCCTGCTGGATTACAGAAAAGAGTACTAAGGGGATACTACAATATCAGAGCTGAAACAAAGTTTTGATAATCAATCGCTTCAGTCCACTTTCAAGCCAAAATTCCAAACATTTGCTGGTTGCAGCTTCTCAAATGTGAGGATTTGCTGCGTCTCTTTGTCATCAGTAATAGCAGACTAATTATCTTTTGGTTTTGCGGCGCTACCTGAACAAAACAGGTAATTTAAATATGGACCTCATAATAAAATTATCAATTATAATATAATAATAATAATCACTAGTTGCAGCCCAATAAAATATAGATATGATTTTGACACGGTAAATATTGGCTATCCAATATTATAAGTGTTAGAGAGCTCGAAACAATGGTAGTTGCCTTGTTTGATGTGTGAAACTTTAAACAGCGTAAACAACTGGTAAACAAAATACTTACATGTTATTGCCTTATAAAGTTGAGACTACGAATAAGTTTGCAAACATTTGCTTATTTACATCTCCATACACAGTCATGTGATCAATTGTTAACATAAAATTGACTAATGTTAGTTGAAGCACCACATACACGTCATTTGTAATATTGAACATTGATTATGATGCCGTGGCCAAGGTCTAGTGGGGCTCAAAATAATTCTGCAACAAATACTCAGATTTCATCTGACTGAAAACTGACAATGCAATGCAATTAAGAGCCTGGACTCATTCATTCACAGGCTATGACGCCTCTCTTCCACTCCAAAGTCTCAATAGATTGCATTACTGAGCTCAAGTAGTTGTACTGATTGCATTGCATTATCAAAGTTTTAGGCGGGCAATCAGAAACACACAAGAGATAGAAATTAACCTCCATAGCCGCAATGATGCAAAAGTACTGATAACAAATGCCTGGATTTCATTCATTTAAAATTACATCCAGAGCTTGTTTTGATCTGATTGCAGAATCAGTCAAATTGATCACAACAGCAATCTCAGTTTAGTTGCATAACTTTTACACAAAGAAGGATGATGGAAGAAATGCATAAAAAACAGCAGATTGATTTCAACAAAATGTCGTCACATCATGAACAATGTCAGCACAAGGAGAAGACAATATTTGTTACAGATGATGAGTGGATGTGGACACGACTTCTCCATTTATCTGAGACAGTAGGGGAGGTGAGATCCATAGAGTGGGTCCTTAAACATGACTATCTGTGTATGTGTCATAAGAGCAGTTAGTCCCACCACCTACTGAGCACAGCAGTATAATCGCTCAGCGTGGGCAAAATGAGGCTTCCCCCAAGTAAACATCCAGGCTAACCTAATCCAGTTTCGTGTGATTTAGATCCTAGATGGGATGAATGGGACACTATAACTACATGGTTTTAATGTGATGTGAAGGAACAATAGAGGCTTCATTTCTCACTCTCTTAACACATTTTTCATTAGAAATTAAAGCAGATACCCTGAGGAAATCTGCTCAGTGAAATATTTTCACATAGCCTCATTTACATATAGAGGCACAGATGCTATTCGTTGGTATAATAATAATGAAAATGAATTCTCTTTTCAAAATCACCAATCTGTAATATAGCACCGGTTATTAGGTATTAAACCTACAAGTCAAAGAGATTTTATTGTAGTTCTGAAATGGCCTTCGAATACGACAAAAGAAAGAGAAAAAAAAATCAAATGTGCCTACACTGAATCCACACATTTTTAGTGGGTGGAAGGGGCTGTTAGAACAGGAGAGATGAGAGGCTGAGGGCAAGTGTGGGGGAGGTGGGAGAAAAAGGGAGGAGGGGGAGGTACTGTGATGTACCTACTGGCCACAGCGACTCTCAGAACCTGCAAAATGCATTTAATTCAGCAACAGAATCAGCTCTACAAGCCTCTTTGTTTCCACAGTTCTCAGTAGTGAATGAATAAAGTTTTTTCTTTGCTGTGCCAGCGTACATTTGTAAAAAAGAAATATTCTCACAGAGATAACTGCCACAGCTAGCTGATGTTTTTTTTCCCCACCCATGTGTTACAAAACCTCTGAGAGCTTTTGAGTTATTTATAGACATGTAGCTGATATGGCTAATATAACAACCAAAAGGTTAGACAAGACTAGGGGCAGACATAAGTCACAGTCATACGTTGAACCTAAGGGAAACTTTTAAACTGAATCACGGTATTGCAATCATGTAGGACAGTAGTGTTAACTCCTAATAAAATTTTAAAACTGCTATTAAAATTCTCTTTTAGCCAGAACTCAGCGAATTGACTGATGATCAGATATTATCAGGTGACACTTTTTTGGAGTCGGCCCATAACAATACTTACTGACTCTGTGGGCTGATGGACTTTGAGGGAGAGACTACTTCCCAAATTTTATTTGAATAAAGGATTTCCAGCTTTAGATCTGAAAATGTGCCCACATCCTTATAAAATCACCATGGTTACGGTTGTAGCTTCTTTGGGGCTGTTTCATTATTCAGCTCCAATTTCAATCAAATATGTTGAACAACTAACAATCATTTTCATTATCAACAGATCTGGTGATTTCCTTTTTCCCTTCAATTAATCGATTGTTCATTTGGTTCAAAAAATGTCAGAAGACAGTGAAAAATTCTCATCACGATTTCCCACAGTATTAGATGATGTTTTGTTTTGTCCAACAAAAAAAGCAGACAACCTGGAACCAGAAAATGTTTGGCATCTTTGCCTGAAATTGACTGAAATGATCAATTATTCATTTACTGTTGATGGATTAATCAGTGAATTTGACAAAATAGACTTCAAGGTTATATAACAGTGGAGATTTTAAGTGGACACATGTAAAAGATAAATATATACATAAAAAGGAGAATGACTGTGTATTGAGTTGGTCCAGGATTATTCTCTGTATGACAGGAAATACTAAAATATCTATACTGAGCCATAATAGTGAAGTATTTTATAGGGTGGATTTTGCCTGTAAGCTGCTTGTATGATAGCCCTCAGAGTGGTGGGTGGGTGGCTGGTGGGTAGGCGAGTGAGTGAGTGATTATTGGAGTAAAAGTGTCATGGGATGCGAAGTGCGGGCGGCAGGGAAAGGACCCAAACGCAGACAGTACAGGCAGACTGGAGCAGTTCAGTCATTTATTGAACACAAGATTATCTTACATGAGACACAAGTAGGCTGGCAGGAAGACAGGAAACAGGTATGTCCATGTCCATGTCCATGTCCATGTCCATGTCCATGTCCATGTCCATGTCCATGTCCATGTCCATGTCCATGTCCATGTCCATGTCCATGTCCAGATGCACAAGGACCATAGACAGGCCAGGACAACAGAAACTAAGCATACAGCAAGCAGTATGAATCCCCCAGAAAACCAAGAATGGGAACCGGTACATATAGGCAAGTGGCTAACGAGGGAATCCATGGCAGGTGAGTAATAAGGAGCAGGTGTGGACAATCAATGAGACCCATGAGGGCAGGAACTGAACAGACCAGACAGATAAGGCTTTCAAAATAAAACGGGAAACACAGACAATAACCACAGGATGTAACAAAAGTGACTCAGTCAGGAGGTAGCCTGAAAGGATCCATGGCATTTCGACAGCATCAATAATTCAGTATTTGGTCACTTAGGAGGACCCAAGAGTGACTAAAAACAGAAACATGCAACATGATGCCACTTTACTCTGTCCAGGCTATTGACAGAGTTTGTTTTATTGTAATATGATAGTTGGCAGCTGGAACAGCATTACCAATAAAATCAGCACTTACCCAAAGTTGTTTGCATGATTTATGGTAAAAAAAAACAATCGAATGATTAAAAGTGGTTTTAATGAAGGTGGGTAAAAACACATCACCTGCTAAAGTGGTGGATTTGTCACAAAGTGTTTCAGAGTGAATGCATGTTGCTCAGGGCTTTGCTGCCTCACCTGTGAGATGGGTATAGGGTAGGGGCCTGGGAGGTTCTCCTGAAGTCGCACAGGGTCAGGCGATGCCCAGGTGTTCCCAGTCACCTCAACAGTGATGATGCCGGTGGTGAAGAAAGCGTTCGCCCTCCCAGCCATGTCCTTCACCATCACTGAGAGCTTATAACGACCACACATCTCTGGGTCCAGAGTAGAGGCTCCTGGTGGTCACAGCGGTCAAGAGCGGTTTCAATTTATTTTCACAATTCACTTCGATAAATGTAAAGAAACACAAAAAAGGAATAAATACATACAAACACCACATTATGGTATGGCTTATGGAAACACAAAATGGACAAATTGACTATTTTCCCTCAGATAATTGAGACATTACACACATTGCCTGCTAAATGTGACATCTTTTCTAAGCCATCCGAGTCCAATTTCTTGCTAAAATGGAAAATAAATGACATAAACTGTCCATTAAATGGGTAATTGTAACCATCAGTTACAGCTAGCCTAAAAATAAAGTAGAGAATCAAGGAGGTAATTGTCAATTTTCACTGCTGCTATGAAGCTTTGTGATAACCAGCAGCAGCAGCATGAGCCGGAAGGGACCGGCAACTGTGAAAGTCATCCAGCTCCTGCTGAGCTGTAACAAAGGGCAATACCTACAGAAATAGCACCAGCATACAGGACTTTAATGCATCTAGGCTAGGAATGTGTGCGAATTGTATGTGAACTGTATGTGTATTAGAATCCTTTAATTTTATTTTGTAATAATGTGTCCAACATTATTATTTGTGGCACTGTTTGTGAAAGACTAATGGTCCCATAACTAAGTGATTTGTTCAAACATTGCTAACCTGCAACAAAGAAATGAGAAAGCATTCTTGAGTGTGTGTAAGGAGAGTGCGGTCCTAACTGACCCTGCATCATGAGCTTTCTGAAAAACAAAACATGCATACAAAATGTATCTGTTGGGGACAAACAAGGTATCACATAAATCTGATACTTTCCCTACATTCAGTAGCTGGGACTGACCTTCCTCAGTGAGGGAAACCTCTCCAGTGGTGGAGTCGATGAAGAACATTTGGCTGGAGGGAATCCTGGGTGTCTGTTCCAAAAGACTGAACCGCAGCTCAGCGTGGGCAGTGTTGCGGTCATCACGATCCAGCGCCTCCACCTGCATGAATGGGATCCCTGAGAGACGGAGGTGGTGCAGAGTCAAATATGTTAGCGTCTGCATCACAGACGTCTCTCACCACAACAAAATCAAAGCACATTAACTTTATCAACTCACACAGAAAAGCATAGAACATGGGTTGTACCAATCGGTAGGCACAAAACCAAAGACATACAAGTATTTTAAGCATGTGATTGATTTTGTATACAGGTAAAAAAGTATACCCTTGTGGATGATTTAGAATAAAAGTTAAAACAAGATAAGATAGTGTTCAAGACTGCTGTTTTATATTGTTTAGGAATTTTTTTTATGAGTTTTTGTGTTCTATGTAGCAGGACTGACAAACGTGACCCAGACTGACAAAGGTTGCACAACATGGTAACATCAGAGCTCAGGGTTCTTGTACCTTTGAGAAGCCCGAGCTGCACGCTGCCCCTCATGCTCTCCTCTATGAAAGTGGGCACGTTGTCATTCTTGTCGATGACACACACTTCGACTGTGAAGCTCTGACGGTGCACTGATGCTCTGAAGGACACCTTCAGTGCACATACAAACACGCTCTGTAAGTATCTTCAAATAACACAATTTGGAATTGGCATGCAGCCTTCCCACAATCTAAGAGTGAGTCATTCTTCTCATACATTATTGAATATAAGCGCATGAACCTCATGATGAACAAGTAAGAATGTAAAAAACCTAACCTTGTTACATGAATTTGATGCATATTTAAACTTTAAACTTTATTTATATAGCACCTTTCATACAAGAAATGCAAGAAATTGAATGAATTCATTTGTGATAAGTATTCATAAGCTAAGACATGTATGGAAAATTGCTACCTGCAGAGAGTAAGACGGCTGTTTCTCTCTGTCCAGTGGTTTTAGAGCATACAGAAACTGAGCGTCAACTCCGAATATCCCCTCGTCATCCCCTGTTACCACCAGGTCACTGTAATTACCGGGCAGGTTATGGAGCTGTAGAGAACAGAACAAGATTCATAAAACATCAGCGTGAGTTCCGGTTAAAAGCAATCCATATGCACAAACAACAAAGAGCAGAAGGGCTGGACAGGCAGGGTAGTTACAATTGACTCCAAATTTTAATTTGTGGTTTTCTGGTGAAAAGTCACCGATTCAGTTAAAATGAAACTCTCACTCTGTGTGATGAAATGTTGACTAAGTGACACAATAATACAGCACCCATACTAGCTGCAGCGCCACTTGCCCCGCGTGCCGAGACATTTTATACATTTCATACTGTCAATAAATCCTGTGAAAACACCAAAACCAACAATGAATTGATTAACAAGTAATGTCTGTGTTGCCAAAGCATGATATTCAAACAGCTTGTTCAGTGAGCCACACCATTGCGCTGGGTCACATGTTCCCTAATTACCATGACCATCATTCATTTGAGTCCGTTACGCATACACCATCCTGCTGCTTTAAATACTTGCCAGCACACTTAATGTGTATTAATCCTCAGCTGAAAATAGTCCCTAACAAATACACAATTTACTGCTCTTTGAATAACGTTTGCTAAAAACTACAGTGCCCAGCTGTTTCAGGAAAATTCTGAGCTGTTTATAAATTAAACTACAGCAGTAGCTGTGATCTGTCTTTAACGGTTTATTTCTTCAGTGGGGATAAATGGGCTTGGGGATGCCACAGACAGGGTAGGGAAGTTGAAAAGTATTAGGAGAAAGACCAACACATTGTTGTTTTTTTTCTTTTTAAAGCGATTTGTTGACAATAAGAAATACATAGAATAATGCCCACATTATCCTTTAAACGTTGCCAGCATCCTGTCATTCAACTTGTCTGATGACCACATTATTGTTATAACAATCCTACAACTTTCTTATCCTTTACAGGAATGCTCCGTTGAGATAAGTAGACACAAGATTCAGGTCTTTTGAATTCCTTTTAAAGCAAAAGTATATATCCAAACGTCTGCATTTAGAGCCAGTGGTACGTTGGGGCTGGTCATTCACAGTAGCCTAAAAGATGATTAAAAACTTTTACATTGCTTTTGTACTCTGTACTTTTTTCTAAATTGATCAATCGAGTTAAAGTAGAGGAACTGACAAGTGTAGCCCTCTCTGATGAACACACTATCATGAAAAGCTTTTACCTTGAACAAATCTGGTGCAATTATTATGTCCTTTCCATTTAGAACACAAAGTGGGGTGATTATGCAACTGGGCCATCGATGACACTCAGTCCGACACAAAGACCGAAAATGTGTGTCGTACAAGATGTGATGATGTCACAATAAAACCAATTAAAGTGCCAGATACTCATGCTGATACCCAATCCAGATGATGTCTGAAACCTCCCAGCTGGACTGAATGCAGAGGCTGATGTCTGATGCCTGAAAAGCACTGCGAACACTCCAATTATAGCCTAGTGATGACGACAGCATGTTCATACATATCCAACCTTGAAGATGGAAAAGGAGACCGATGCAGTTTTGGCTTACTATCTACCTTTATCCTCTGTCTAAAGAGCAATTATGGTTTTTTAACCATGTTCCTCACCAAAGGATCAACAGGCTGTAAGGGCTGGCAGGCGATGTTTTCATTTACCTGGTTTAATCTTTAGCAAAAGAAATTTAGTAATTCAATGTTCAGAACTCCTCAGTGGACTTTGCATTAAATCTAATTAAATATTGAAAGCAGAACCTTTCCAACAGTTCGTGATGTGTGTTTCCCATTTAGGCTTAGAGGTGCTTTCGACCTGCATCTCAAATTACAATGTTTCTGAATATGAAATATGAGAATAAAAGCTTATACTCGGCATTGGACGCTGTTGTGGACTTTCCACTTAGATGTATATGCTCTGGTCGCCATGGTAACCTTTTAAAAAAGGTTCATTTCTAATTTCTTATCAGAAGGGTATGAGCACAAGAAGAATATTTGTTTGGTGAATTCAAGTAAATTGAACTGCCTTACCTTGGCTAGATACCATGGGAAAATACCATCGTAGTTTTCAGGGACACCAATTTTAACATTTACCCCAGAGCATGGTGCAAACGTGTAAAGTATCACCAACTGCAGAACAAGATATTAAGTGTGTTTTAGTGACATTGTTGATGCAGTTATTTGCTCTAAATGAACAAAGTACAACAGTTAAGAGTCATTTAAAAAACAAAAAAAGACCACATCTTACTATGCGAGCTATGATGAACATTGGTTGAACTCCTCTGTCAGCCATGAGTCCCTGTAAATGTGGCATATTCACAGCATTTCAAACCACATAGCCTCAGACCAACAATCAGCACAATTTCTGTCTCGTTACTTATTCACCAACATGGAATTCTTTCATACACACAGATTTCACCGTTTTGACATGTGCAACAGCTTGCATTTAAATGCGTAACTACCTACAAAGCAGTTTCAAGCAACATCTGAGCTATTTTTTTGTTAGATGGATTACATAATTTCATTGGAGCCTAAATGTCTGTCAAATATCTTTTAGATACAGCTGCTTTGCTAGCAGTACCAACTCACATGCTATGGTGCAGTCTGCAAGTAACAGTCATGGCCTAAATACTCCATTAACTCCAGTTCAAGTCTCTAAAATATAACAACAAATGTTGGATATTTGTTGGATATGGACTGCTGCTCAACAAAAGCAGATGAAGACAATGACAAAAGAAGGCAAAAAAGCGCAATCATTTAAGTAGAAATATGTATTAAATTGTCCTCCCATTTTAAACAAAACGTTTTGTGTCTTACCTTCCCCAAATGATGTGTGTGTTCCCTCTGAGAGCTGTGAGAGGCGTTTAAATTGGTTGGAAAAACTGCGTACTTGTACTCCTTTAGTGGATTAATGGTTAACGCCTTCAGATAAACACGCTTAACTAGCTTGTTTCCTTCCTGTAAAACCAATGGCCAGTGAGGTTCCATTCCACTGATACCATCAAATGAATATTCATGAGGACGTAAACAACATCTACTCCTTTTCTGCTGCTTTCTGCTGGATGCATTGCTTCACAAATAACGACAGAGAAGATGTCATGTTTTGATTTTATATTTTATTGAAAAAAGGAAATCAACGTAAACAAAGAATTTCCAAGTAATATCAAGGTTCACGAGACTAACATAACTTATTGCTTTACTCGTACATTCACAACCTGACTTCAGTGTTATGGAACAACATAAAAAAGCAGAGGTTTTCTCTTCTCTTTTACTAGTCCTCAGTAACTTGGCCGAGGCACGGACCTGCGTACCCCGTTTCAAGTAAATATGACTCCCGGTGACCTAGTATTGTGATCCTTTACTGTGTTTTTTAGGATAATGAGATGTATGTTGCATTCAGCATCATTCATGTTACTGTATATACATCAATCGCCTCCAATACAGGACCACAACAATAACCCAACAGAAAGGCAATCTTTGCAACTCATTAGAAATAACAAGCCTTTCTGGATTTTTCATACACACATACTGATCATGTTATGGCAGCAACATGTTTAAGGCAAACTAAAGAAAATTTGCAAAATAAAATAAATGTTTGAAAAGCTTCATGCAGGTTATCACCATCATCATGATATGACTTGAATAAAGTCAGTCATTTTTATTAATTAAGTCCTCTCTTTGCTTTTGGTTGGTGTCTAAAAAATAAAAATATATTTCTGTACAGCTCTATTAGTCCTTTAGGGTTAGTGTTAAAACACACACAGCGTCTGGTCTTCAGAGGCCAAAGAAAAAATGTCCGTCTGTCCCATCTGTTCCTCAGAGAACCGTTAGGTCATGGCAGGACTTTGACTTCTGCCTAAAAGCCATCTTCTTGTTCTTGCGTGCAACCATGCGGCCCAGAAACCGTTTAGCCTTCTTGCCGATGCTCTCTCGACGCCTGCAGTTGGCCATGCGTCGTGCGTTCTCCTCCTTGCTGTCTTTTCTCAAGCGGATCTGTCTAACAATGCCCTCAAATAAGTCCTGCACGTTATGGTGAAGGGATGCAGATGTCTCAATGAACTTGCAGTCAAATACCACTGCACAGGCACTTCCCTCTGCAATCAAGAGCATATGCAGAAAGGAAAATCAGTACTTTGAGTAGATGCACATAAAGAAAACAATAAGGAAGAAACTCAAGTAGAATGTAGGCTGAAAGCTGAAAATGGTCAATCTAGATATCATAAATTAAGTGTTATAGTTTTAAAACTTTGACAAATAGCTTTAATTTGCAGTGGTAGTGGGAAATGTGGCCTGACCCCACCAAAGCCGGTCAAGCCCGACCACTTCTGTCAGGTCGGATCACGAAAAGCCTCATGAATAGCTTTCAAGCATCAAATGATAAATATTCAATTCTTTAAAGTAACCAAACTTCACAACCCACTTCCCCTGAGCTTAAAATTTATATTAGCTTAACACATCACATGTCTGTGGAACAGTTTAGGTTCAAATGTTAATTACTCATACTGACTTACCATCTACAGACACCTCTCTGGACCGCACCAGGTCACTCTTGTTGCCCACAAGGATTATGGGAATGTTCTCCGACTGTCTGGCCCGGCGCAGCTGAATACGCAGCTCTGACGCCTTCTCGAAGCTTGACTTGTCTGTCACTGAATACACAATGATGTAGGCGTCTCCCATCCTCATGCACTGTTCCTTCAGCCACTGGCTGTTATCCTTCAGGAAAGAAACAGGTACCAAGTTTAGCATCATACACGGCCCCATCTTTTACTGGTGTAATAATATCCATGAATCAGTTTAAATGGACGATGCATAAATAAGACATAACTCTCACCTGTTCCCAAATGTCATACAACACAATGGATGACTCTTCTTCATCCACCACGATAGATCGGTCATAAGTGTTTCCTGAGGGGGGGGGGAAGATATATAATGTTACACGCTGACAGAGAGGAGCAAAGCATCTCCAATATGAGCAGTCGTCGCTGTTGTCAGTGTGTGTTGTTGCTTTTCTTCACACTGATTTTAGCACGTTTTTCCTTCCGTAGTCTACACATTGAAGCAGAAAGTTGATCACAGCCTGCGATCAAGCATCACTGGCCTTTTAGATTTTCCCTTCACATTATGCTATTGGATTCTCACAGCTGTACTACTGAGGGCATGGCTGGTGCCTCGCTGTAGATGGAAATAGCAATAATCAATGCATGCACACCAGTGCGTGCAAAAATAAGAACCCTGTTTGTTTCTAATCCATCAGCTTAAACGTTGTCAATGTCCTCATGAATCATTCTGAATTGGGGCACTTACACGGCTTCATGTGGCTTTTATGCAATTCTTAAAAACAATCCACATCTTTATTATTTTTTCAATGTGAGTGGTGTTTCTTTTTAAAGGCTAAAGGTAGGATCATTCAAAAAAGTAGAACGAGCTGCGTTTCATTCATCGAACCTTGAACCTCCAACAAACAGTTCAGAGTTAAATAGACTAATAAACGGGTGTGTGGGGCTGCTGTGGGTTCGCGACTCATCCTCAGCGTCACCATTTACCTGCTTCATCGCAGTCGTGACCGGCGTCCTCAACTCCGCCAAAGACGCGCGCCAGGCTGGACTTGCCGACGCCGTGCTCCCCGAGGAGGACCACCTTGTGCAGCTGGGACTCCGCGTCGCTGCCGGTGGAGATCACGGAGTCGGAGGAGTCCGACGCGCAGCTGCCTCGGTGCTGCTCGCTGGGGGAGTAGGAGGTGCAGCGCAGGAGGTTGGACAGCTCGTCGGTCTGCCCCGTCTGCGGCATCGTGGCGCGCAGGTCCCGGTCGTCCACCGGCATGCTTCTCCGGTGCAGGTTCGGGAGGTTCATGGGGAACGGCACGCTCCCTCTCCTCTTGTCCATGTTCCGCAGTTTGTCGCCCTTGTTCAAAGTCATTGCGCTCGATGCCGAGGATGCGTGCAGAGGGGACCTGCAGAGGGGACCTGCGTGCAGAGGGGACCTGCAGAGGGGACCTGCGGGCAGAGGGGACCTGCAGAGGGGACCTGCGGGCAGAGGGGACCTGCGTAAACTGACGCGGTTCATCACATTCGAACAGGTCTACAGTGAAAGTCCTGCGGTGGGAGGATAATGGCACACTTCTACACACAATGTGTGTTAAAGACACATCGATTAGGTTGAGTCGCTTACAATTAATGTGGCATGTCTATTCAACTCTACTGAAAATTAAAAAAAAACTAAAGCTGAAAATTCCTCACAATAAAGACACTTACCCGGCGGTGCTGGCGAATTAAATCCAACGAAGGCGATCCAATAATCCTCGGCTCGAAGAGTACTGAAGAGTGTTGCGGCTCGAGTCGCTGCTCGGCCCATTTATACGGGCCCGGCAGTGACGTCGGCGGGGATTCGCCCCAGAGAATCATGTCTCCGCTTATTATAGCGGCGCGTAACGGTGCCATCACACGGAGGAGGAGGCGTGTGACTGAGGGGGCTGAGGAATCTCCCTTCCGCTTCGCCAAAAAGGAGAGCTCACCTCTGCGGGGGCGGCCACGGACGAATCCTTGGAGGGGGGAAGCCCACTTAAAGCCAGAGTGATATAAATACTTAATACTTATTAATTTGGGAGATACGCTCAGAGATGGTGGAAGGATATCCACACGACGCGAGGTGTATTAGGGCGCACTGCACTACCCTCGCTTTTGAGCTACAATCACACAACAGCATGGGGATTTTCTTTTTAATGTGAGTGGACTGCTCACATTATGAAAAATACATAGGGGTATGTGGGGTGGGGGGGGCATTATAACATGAAATCTTTGATAGTGATTTCGTGTATGTGGCAGGTCCAGGACAACAGCACACCGCAATGCATTGCCGTGCATGTATGCAAAAACGAACTACTTAAATTTGTCAGTGAAAATGTTATGTGGCAGTCATTTGTCAGGCAGCGCGAGCTTCCCACCCACCACCTTGCTGACTGAAAAAAAAAAAAAAAAAATGAAGGCATGCAGCCACAGACCCACCGTTCCTTGCGTTTGCAGTCGTAATTGTTCACAGCTGACAGGTCTGACCTATTTGGCTTCGCCGATGACGTTCACCTTAGTTGAATAATGCAAAGTGCTTCAAGTTATAATATACGGGCTATACAGTATGTAACACACTAACAGAGGCAAATCTCCTTACCCTGCACTAATGGAGCCCAAATTACTTTAGACTAGGTTTCTATATTTTACTTATGCATGTATCTTTATGTTTAATCTTGCATCCAGCATATTTGATATAAATCTTCTCGCACACAAAGAAACCTATTCAGTATTCTACTGGTATCAGTCTCTGCACGGTGTGTTGCTGCCCCCTTGTGGCTTTAGGTCTTACATTACAGTTGGACTATTTGAACTCATTGTGTCCAACATTACAATTTTCTGATTTACCCCTATTTCGGGAATACAATAATAAATAAACAAACAAACAATCGTGATATAGGCACTAATGCTATTTGCATTTTATTCCTAAATCTACTCATCACAGTCAATATGTCTTTGCAGCTCTTGTCAGATTTTACAGTTGTTGTTTCCCAAATCAACCTCAGATATAGTTCGCTTACTATTTCTCTTGTTTCGAATGATTTCTTGGCCTTTAGAGATAAGGCACGTTTGCTATATTCTGTTGTTTCTGTGGTCACAAACTGTGATTCAGATCTAAATCTATGTAAAATATCAAATTGTGCTCTGAGTGGTAACAGCTTGTAGGAATACTTTTGTAAATATTACACAGAGTATGCAAGATTTTAAGATACACAAAATGCTACGGTTAAGGTAAATGTGGTTCACATTTGGTCATTTTCAAAAGGTTTAGATTCATATTTAGTTAAATAATCCCAATTACTTACTGACCCTTTCTGTGTGACAAGAACAATATACAGTACCTTTGTGAAGCTTGTGAATATTTTCTGTTGAGACTTGGCCAAATGTGCTGATTCACCATTTGGGTAATTTTGGAGGCTGTAATTTCTAGTAGTATTCTACTGGGTTCAAATAAATTGAGGATAATAGTTTATATCCATGTACATTATAATAATTTCCTCAAACGCCCTCTAGGGGGTAGTACAATACACGCAGTTTCATCTTGACTGGGTAGCAGCCTCCTTCTTCTTCTTCTTCTACTACTACTACTACTACTACTACTACTACTACTACTACTACTACTACTACTACTACTACTACTACTACTACTACTACTACTACTTCTTCTTCTTCTTCTTCGTTTTACGGCAGTTGGCATCCACCTTATTGGTGCATTACCGCCACCTCTTGAGTGTTCTGGCTGTACCTACTGTACATAATCGAGTGGAACCATTGATTTATTAGAAGAACGTCCGTGGTAGCAGCTCCCGCCTCAGGAAACCGGAAGTCAACCCTGTACCGTGCCACTGCGCATGCGCCTCCTTCTCGTGTCTTCGACCTCTACTCCAAACCGGTGAGAGCGAACCTCCTCTGTCGCAAACGGCCCTCGGGTTTAATCTAATTGTGACTCTTCTGTGTAACGCGGTGTTTTTGTAGCTCTGTTGACCGCAGCGCTGCTCGTCTCTTCTGATTGTCCGACCAGCTTGTTCTTGGCGACGTTGTTCGATTTGCAGCCCATCTTGACCTTACTGCGCGCGCGTGTGTGTGTGTGTGTCTGTCCACTAAACTCTGCGCGCTTTCTTACAGACTCAACCAACCAGCCGAAGTTGTTGATTGTCGTGTTTTGCCTTCTACAGACCTCGGACACGGAACCGACGCCAGCTCCTTTGCTCTCGACCTGCCCACCCAGTCCCTTCGTGATGTATGCCTGCGCTAAATTCGCCTCCGCGCCCTCTCTGGTGAGTCTGCACGGATGAATGAACATGGCGTCTACGTGCAACCAGACTGTCCTGCGCTGTGCCCGTCTGACGGTATGGTTGTTCGCATGAAGCTGTCAAGTCTGTGTTCAGGGCAAACAATCAGCTGCCGTGTAGCCCGCTAACACTCTGCTATGTAGCCGTGTTTGACCCAATGCTAAAGTCAGCTAGCTTGCTGTGTCCACACCTGCAAGGGCGTCCTGCAGCCGCGTCCTGCCCTCAGCCGTCCTGCAGCCGCGTCCTGCCCCCAGCCGTCCTGGGGGCAACTCTCAGCTTTCCATTGTAGCCCTGTTGTGGAGCAGTTTAGTCACCCCCTTTTGGAGCTCACATGGATCAGTCTCATCTAAATTTAAAGGATTTAATGTAGTTTTTTTACAAAGCAGCCATGTTCAGGTTGAAACCTGAGTTGGTTTTTTTTTTGCAGAATTAATCCAAAAGCAACACTGTCATGGGTCACGCTTGGCGTGGTCACTGCTGGATTTAATCCATAATTTAAAATATTTACTGTCACCACATGCTTTTGATGCTGTGTTGAGCAGAGTAGATGTTTGCAGCGATACCCAGAGATATCAATATAACATGTTGTCCAGAGCAGGCTGTCTCAACTAGATGTGTCTGTCTTCTTGCTTTGATACAGGTCCGTGCTGGATCTCGGGCTCTGTACAGACCACTCTCTTCAGCAGTAGTCTCAGATGCCAGGAAAGGAGAGGTAAGTGGCTGTCTGCACTGGGAATTAGAACTAATTTATTGACTTTGAGTGTTCACAGAGAAGCGGCACTCTGAAGCTCCATTAATCTCTCTTTCACTATTCTGATGACCTTGTTTCTCACGTACAAAGAGTGACTAGACAAATTTAAAACCCCTGTACATTTTAATGCAATGTAATTTAACAGTACTACACTAAGTATTTGTGAATCTACTGTTATAACAAAAGTAATGTCAATTCGGCTTCAGTATTTGAAGTTTACTTTACTAAAGTCACACTAATGTTCAGTTGAGTTTTTGGATGACCTTTGGGGAAGTTAAGTACTTCAGAGAGAGGGATGGATGCTTTGTGATCCTGTACTGTTTTGCACTAACCCAACTTGATTTTTGTATTTCAGACTGCTTCACTCTTGGCACCACAGAGTATTGTATCCTCCCAGCAGCAGGTGGCAGTGCGGGGATTCCAGACTAGTGCTGTGAGCCGTGACATCGACACTGCTGCAAAGTTCATTGGCGCAGGAGCTGCCACTGTGGGAGTGGCTGGATCTGGGGCTGGAATTGGAACGGTGTTCGGCAGCCTTATTATTGGATATGCCAGGTAAATTAAACGCATGAGCTGTCATTTTAGGACTTTTTTTAAAAAAATCCCCACCAAGGAGGGAAGCCTGCATGAGTCTATGACCACTGTCATAAAAACCTAGTGGGACAGATATGGTTTTGCCCGAAGAACCATTAATTGGATCAAATCTGGGACATTAGATGGTTGTTGTTGTTTAATAGCAATAACTATGAAACTAAAAGAGGCATACTTGATTCCAAATCTTTACAGTCAAGAAATTAATTTAATTAAAATTTTAAGTAAAAGGAATGTCTTTGGGTATGAAAATATATGAATACCTTAATACTTTGCAGTTATTGATGGAATTATTTGGTCACGTGCATTTCTTATTATACCTTTATTGGAATCCTTGGAAGACACTGGGATTGTCTGCTCACTGAAATGTCTTTGCAGTTGGGCTTTTAACACTTTGTACCTCCAATTTGTCTCAACTGCCTCTCTCTTGCTCAACAGGAACCCCTCTCTGAAGCAGCAGCTCTTCTCCTATGCCATCTTGGGCTTCGCTCTGTCTGAAGCTATGGGACTTTTCTGTCTGATGGTTGCATTCCTTATTCTGTTTGCTATGTAAACCAGTTAAGCATTTGCTGTAAAGGGACACATCACAATGTTAACAAGAAATAGCAGTATGAGATGCCCTTGAATGGCACGATGATTTCAGCGTATTGTGTTGCTTATTCTTGTTCACTGGTGTTTGTAAAAACTGATGTATGAACCAACGGCAAACCAAAATCATTTCTAAAGATGGGTTTGCCATTATATTGTATATTGAATAAATGTTTTTGTTAAACAT
Organism: Gadopsis marmoratus; assembly: GCA_036023855.1. Taxonomy (NCBI): domain Eukaryota; kingdom Metazoa; phylum Chordata; class Actinopteri; order Centrarchiformes; family Percichthyidae; genus Gadopsis; species Gadopsis marmoratus. Next base: position 17,679 of record JAVQJF010064310.1, on the reverse strand, counting down.
GCAACCAATAACAAAAGTAAAACATTTAATTCACCATGTGTCATTTGTAAATGGTTGTAGGGTGTTATGTTTCTTGGCTGTGATGCAGCGTCACAGAATAGTAACAGTCCCAGTTAATGTAGCCCCTTTCGTGACCCCAACAGTGTGTAGTTACGTTACAACACCATTAGGCCACATAGCGTCTCCTACGTAAACCCAAAGGGAAAAATGAAAACCTATATTTCTTTAACCTGTTGTCCGGCAGCAGGTCGTATCTTAAAACGGTATTTTCGTGATTTCAGCGATGTCCATTATCTGATCGGAGTGGCAAATGTTTAAATCCCAGATTTCAGCGGATTCTAGGAAAGCGGCGCGGCACAGAATGAGTGCAATGAGTCAGTGAGTTGCATTGAGTGAGGTGGCAATCTGCATCTAAAACTTTTAAAATGGGAAGCATGTTGAGTGAAACACACTGCGGCCACAAGGACTGAATGAAGACTTGAGGTGTTTTCTTACACGCCAAGTTTAACTTTGATCAGTTTGAATTTTATGTTGGAAAGTATACTGGAATTTTTTTTGCTCGTTCTCTTGGCTGGTTTGATTTGTTTTAATGTAACCACAAGATGGTGGTGTTTGATTCAGCAAAATGCTGTCTGAAGAAAGAAGAAGTCTATTACGAGATGAAGTCTGTGTGCAGACAGTGTTGTTGGGAGCTCCAATGCTGCCAGCAGCCATACGTTTAATGGGGTTGAAGTGATTCTTCATTTGACAATACAACTAACGTCCAAAAATAAAAACAAACTGGAAACATTTTAACAATCAGATCTTCACACCTTCATTTTCCACAACAAAACTCAATTCACTGACAAAAACATTTACTAAAGAAAATGAGACTCACTTTCCACTTCACTCAAATCATACAGCTCATATAGTCTGTTTCCCTCCTGAATATTCTTTAATCTCCCAGAGGAAGAGAAACAATGCCAACTCTCAACAGATTCTAGATAAAAGATGTAACATGATTCATGGGCAAACCTTTGTTTGATATGCATGTACGTCCTCTCCGTGTTTTCAAGCTTCAGTAAAAGCGTACTTTTAATAGTCGCGTTTCTCCGACCTACACACAGCAACACCTGCTATCTCTGATCAAACCATTGATGTTGTAGTAGTTCTTGTATTCTCACATGTTAAGTTCATGCTTCGACATAAAAACCAGATGCTGAAAGCTTAATTTAGCTCATTAATTTATTTTAACAGCCTGTGTTCATTTGCTTTGTTGCAGCCATCAGGGTGCAGCATGGCTCTGCGCCATCTAGGCCTCGATGTTTACACTTCTGGGGTATCTAGTCAAACAAGTCCAACGTGTACTCTGACTTTAAACTACTTTGTTGTTTTATATTTCAGTATCCTCATCTCTGTCATCCCTTTTTTACTAGTGCAAAAGGACAATACATTGAGTGGTGACTTGACAGAATCTCCAAATCCTTGGGATTTTACATTGACTTTACTAGCATAAAAGGACAAATGACACAAAACCCAAAGAATATGGAGATGTGAGCTGAACACAAAAGTTAAGTCATCTGGATGAAATTAAGCTAATTTAGTTGAGACGATTGACACCACTCTTAAACACGAGAGTAGCATCAATCTTCTCATCTGACTCTCGGCTAAAAAGTGAATACGGGTATTTTCCAAAATGTCAAACTATTCTATGAACTTTCTTGACATTGATTCTAGACATGGTTTTCAAAAATGTTTTACTTCATATAGCCTACATAATGTTTTATCATACAATCAACTGACTAGCCAAACTGTATTTTGTCCAAATTTCATGCTATGCTGATGATAAAAATGTTCCCATAATATTACATTTATTTCCTTATCGGAATGGGGGCAAAATGCCTAAACCTCCTCCCTACATATTGTTCCCCTTGCATTTTGCCACCAAACATTGTATAACAGAATCGCCGTTGTCCTCAAAGTGTCTTTGATGTGATGGAAGCATGCTGTTTGTATCCGGCCGGTTGACATAGTATTACTGGTGGAAAGAATGGCGTATGTGACAAATGTGGCAGCGTGCAGAAGTTTGATTAATGTTTGTTTCATTTTCACCCCAGCGGCTGGACGAGCTGCTCAATTAGCATCACAATACTATGCCAGGAACATGAACTCTTGTGTAGTCAGTATTACTTTAAAAAGAAAAAAGAAGAATTTCAGTCTTTTGTGACACATTTGTAGATTGCAGCTTTGTTCCTCCAATTTCACGTTTCATTCAAATTGTAGCTTATTTTGACACCAAATATAACATTTTGTCATAACTGCTCAAAATACAAGTCACCATAAAAACAAGTCCAATGTTTTCTACTAATATGTAGTAAAGTGTAAGTATGGAAAGTAGTATAAAATACTCATAACTATACTTAAGTAAGTGTACTTGGTAACATTTCCCCTCTGGTCTCAGGTTATTATTTGCACAGAATTTGCAGAGAAACCTTCTAACTTAAAAATGTATATATCTCTAAAATTCTAAATGTGCTTCAACACATCTCGCCCTCTCTCTTATTTCTTGTATAACATGTTTGTCTTGGAACTTGGAAAGTCCCACTGCGTCATCAAACAACTCTTAAAGACTCCTCTCAGCCTGCTGGCACATTGTTCATTTGTTCAGTGCTACGACACAGATTAGGTCACCATGATGGACCAGTTAACATTTGATAGGGAGAACCGGGCACGTATCCAGGCAGTGGAGAATTCATTTGGTTTATCAGGGCGGCCACTGTCCAAGCCAGGTCGGATTCTGATGGGACATGGCCGTCTGAAGAAGCAGGGTCGTCGGAAGCCCCAGCCTAAGGTTTTCTTCCTCTTCAACGATGTGCTGGTGTACGGAAGCATCCTTCTGAATGGCCGCTGGCACAGAAACCAGAAAATCATTCCTTTAGGTGAGCAACTCGTCTGCTTCTCCTGCAGCTGACCGGAACGCTTGATGCATAATGTACAAACTGCAATTTGTATCATTTTAAACTATCACTGTCAAAGTGCTTTAACATTGAAAGTGAAACACGAAACCCAACTAAAGAATATAAGACCTTTGCCATAAAGGGCCAAAACAATTTCCCAGTTTAAAAGAAGGAAAACATAAATAACTGGCTACAATGACCATGCATTTGGTCATTGTTGGCCTTTCATAACCTTACATTGTTTAAAGTAGATTATTTAACACAGTTTGTTGGTGTTGCTAATATTGTTTTTAAATATCCACAGACCACTGAAACTACTTCCAACTGAACAAATTATTTTATCTGTAGATTCTCCTGAAAGACCAGGACTTTGTTTCTGGAAATGTTACTTTTGACTTTGTTAAATGTCTTTTTCTTTATGCTTTGAACACCACAAAATTAATTTTAATTCACCTCCCCACCATTGATGCAGCTGCAGTAGTTTCAAAGGCGGAGATCCCAAAACCTCAGCCGATAAATCCAAACTGATCTAAATCACTGAATACCAGTAGGGGCAAGTCAGAACATACAGTGTGTTGATTTGTGATTTCGGTGAGCTCACCATCTCCTCCAATAATGGATATGACTGCCTAAACTCTAATTTATGTCTATAGTCTTGTTGTACAGATGGACAAGCTTGCTGACCACGGTATCCATATGTTTTTTGCATTGTTATCAATATGCCATGCTCACTGTCATTTCAGAGGACATCCAGCTGAAGGATATGGAGGACGGTGTGGCACTGAGGAACCAGTGGCTGATCCGTTCACCTAGCAAGTCCTTTTATGTGTCCGCCCCTTCATACGAGGAGAAGCGGGCCTGGATTGAGCACATCGAAGACTGCCGGTCAAGCCTGCTGCATAACAGCAGCCAGCAACCGGGTTCCACCTTTGCTGTTTGCTGGCTCCCAGACCCTGCCACCTTTATATGCATGCGCTGCTTCAACAAGTTCAGCGTGACCAAACGTCGACACCACTGCCGAAAATGTGGGTTTTTGGTCTGCAATTCCTGCTCCAAGAAGCGAGCAGTTCTAGGTCACATTCACCCCACTAAGAAGCTGAGGGTCTGCAGCCTCTGCCACACTATAAATAAGGAACATAAGATATCTCGCCTGAGGAGAGACAGCACGGGAAAGAGCAACTCCGAGGATTACGAGGTGGCAGAATCCAATGAATAGGAGGGAGAGGAGATAATGCAGGACTACGTTTCCAGCAGCAGACTGGATTCCAGGATTGGCACCTGGGGACAGATGTGCGTTTACCCAAAACCAATGCATCTGTGGCCCTAGCAAAACATGACCCCATCAAGACTGATACATGTTCACTATCATTAAGCATCAGATTAAACAATGAACTGTGTTCTAACAAAGAGCGTTGGACTTCTGAAAGGATTCAGATGAGCCAAAACTGATCCAGTTACATGCAGAAGCACATTTGACATCAATGGAGAAAATCCTTAAAAAGAGAATCATGTATTGCTGCTGTCATTACTGCTGTTTTTACACTGTACTGGTTTCATAGAAACACTAACTGTGAAGTACTGTTATCTCCTCAGAGTGTAATTATTATTTGCTGTCAGAGGATGTGGAGAAGAACAGTTTATTCTATATGTATATGTGTTAGTCGCTGTTTACATGTGAAAAAGCATTTGTACTTTATATCTGTCCTCATGTTTTGCTTTCAAATGATCTATGAACGATGAATCACTTACATAACAGGTAAAGGATTCATGTCTGTTGTGATGATTTTGAGTATCGTGAGTCATGTTGGCTGCAGAAATCTTACTTTTTGTGTTATGAATGTCAAATCTTTCTTCCCAGTTGGGACTATAGTTATGGAGCTCCAAGGTGTTCGGTATTAAATAAGTACATAATTATGAAATAAATGGAGCGAAGCCTGTGAGCTATTTCAGGTAGTCAATGCGAGGTGCATTGCTATACAAATGTGACATGCCTCACTCTCCACAACACACCTTCTCACTGTGGCAGTCTATTTAAACTACAAAATTTCCCATCTCTCCCTCTGCTGCCCTGCATCTGTATTGCTGCCTGTTCTTTCAGCCACAACGCCACCCCAGCATCCACCTGCAGGGTCCAAACTCTAACTATATTCTGCTGCTATAATAAACAATTGACTTGTCTGACTGATCCACGTTAATAAATTATGAAAAACATATACAACAATAATTAGCAACATTTAAGAAACCCTAATAACTCAACTCATCATTATGTTATTTCATTCTTATATTCACAACAGACTTTTATTGGACTTTCATAATTTTTAATTTCACAATACACATTCTTATTTCAAAATGCCCATTTTCACAAGTCTGCTTTTATTTCAGAATGTCTTTTTCCCAATAACACTTTTGTGCCACTTCTTTCTTTTCATAATGTCACTTTTTATGACAGTGAGTGACTGCCCTCTCACCTCTCAGCCAATCCCAAGTCCCCTGCATCGAGAGCTAGCAGAATTAGCCAGTTAGTTCATGTTAGCTACAGCAACAACAATGCCAACATTGTTTTCAATCAACCAACTACAGGCTATAAATAAATGCAGTGCACAGACACAGTGACAAAACCTCTGTAGCTTCTGAGTAGCTTATTAGAGCAGTGGCATTTTGTTGTGAAGGGGACAGTAAAATGACAGAGTTTGGAATAACTGGTGCTTTCCTAAGAGTTAATTAGTCTAATTATTTTTATTTAATTAATTGACTCCCTACGAACATTAGGTTAAAAAGTATCCTCTTAAAAATAGGCTGCTAGTCCATTATCTATCTATATCCATCCATTATCTATAATCACTTATCCTTAATAATAGGATAAGTGGACTGCTGCTATGTACTGTATTTTCATTCCGGTAACTACTGCAGAGACTTTGGCTTTTTGCATGTTTTTAGTGAGCTTATTTCCTCAAATGAAATATGTTTAGCAGACATGCCATTGTTTGGAATTGACATCCACCGACATGCGAGGGCGAATCTTTTGAGGAAGTGCGTTTTTTTTATGCTTCTGCCTGACGGTATGTGAGGTGGAAAAACTGGCAGCTGTGAAGGTGATTTCTGTTGGGCATGGCTTTGGCAGAAATACAAAGGAAGTGGTTTACAGTAAAAATGCCCAAGGTTTCCTCATGAGAAATGCGTTATCGCTCATTGAACATGTCAACATAGCAACCTGAGATTTCGACGCTCTCCTTGATGTGTGCCTGAGGTCAAAAAAGTCCATAATGGTGAACATCATTTAAACTTCAACCACTGCTTCTGCTTTGGATTCTATCCAAAGAGTTGATATAAACATTTTACATGGTGACATTCTCGCGGGATTGAATGTAGCGTCTAACCTGTTTGGCTTATTCTCATAGGGAACAAGGAAATGTTTTCCAGAACAGTCCACTTTTTAAACAAAATGCTTTATAGCTGTACAATGGATCTCGATGGTTCTTATCTTGCTTCTTTAATAAAATTGGTTAAACATCCCTGCTTAGGTGTTGTTGTTGGCGTCTCATCACGAAGCACTTTTGTATGTAAACAGTTTAAACAACAGCACTCTGCCCACACTCAACTCTTTGTGTCACATGAAAGCTTCTCTCAGAAATGTCCACTCTCCTCTTCCAAATCATACCAGACAACACATCAAAATTAGGAAATACAGCTTTAAGTCATGAGTATGTGCCACTGAAAGGCATCTTCACAATAATTTATGTCTGCACCTGCATCTTTGGTCCCTTTATTTGGTCTGGACTGGCAGTCAGAAGGCACCTGTGCTGTGAATGGATCCAGAAGGGGCCAAACTGAGCTTATGCAAGTGTTTGAACAAATGGAGAGTGACGGCACACACACCTTTAGTTATGCAACTACATGTCCACTAACATGATGGAGTGATGCTGATATTCACTTGTTGCAAAACAGCGACTCCTCGCTGATTAATACCTCGGACTGTAGGTCCTGCAAAAGGTCACTGGGGGGTAAGAACACATTAGTGATTGCCTTTAGTGCTGTGGGAACAAGTATGACCCTCAATATAGCGACATCTGGTGGCCATAAATTAGTATTACAACACATAGAAGTATTAAATGCAAGGCATAAAGCATAAAGCAGTGCGTCAAAATAAAATTCACAACTGATTATACGGTATGTAGTTTTCTCTCCTCTGACTTTATTAAATACTCGTAGACATCACACAGCAGCAGGATCATGTGTCACCAAGTGCTGTGTGCATTTTACGCACGTAGCAACAGAGGCATTGCCAGAATTTTGGGGCCCCGTGAAAGCAAACCTACTGGGGCCCTAACATCTAAATCAAAATGTTTGAGATCAAAATAACTTCCTAAAAATGTGTTATTTAATGTACTTATCGCATTCTGCTGCTCTGTACTAAATTGTGCAGATTCTAGTTTCCACCTTCAACCGTTGCCAATATTAACAGTATTAACATTTTTGGTTCATAATGTTATCAATAGCTGCCTGTGTCATGAGATTTATGATGCTTTATAATAAATAACTACACAACTGGTGTTAGTTTTAATGAACATGTTAACAAATTTCAGACAAATATTGGGGAATGCAGTTATAATAATATCTAAAAAAGAACTAATTACCTAGTCATATTTTCCCTTCTATCCCGCCGTAATTTCCCGTAAATATCCCGCATTTTTAACCTTTCTAAAAAGAATAATAATAATAGGCCTACTTAAAAAACACGTTGGCAAGTGTTTCCCTCCGGTACAGCAGGTGGCAGCATGTAGAACGTTTGCTGTAAAACCCAGAGAAGAAAACAGAACAGGAAAAACAAGACGAAGAAATATGGAAATGTGCTTGGCCGTGTCAGTCCGACAGTAGAAGCAGGAGGCCGAATGTCTAAATACACGTTCTCAGCGCGTCACCTTTACGGGACGCGGAGGATCATTTGCTTGAATCCTCAAAAGCTGACGGCGACACCTCTTTTGCGGTTTTGCTCGTGTAGCTGTCACAGCGGCACCGAGCAAAAAGGAGCCCCCAGTAACCAGGTAACCAAACATTAGGGGATGCTGCTGTATTGTAGACCGTCTCCTTGTCTGGTTCTGAAGGCAGCTGACGTTTGTTTAATTCTCAGCCAAGTTCTGTCAAATGACACATTTTGCATCTGCTTCATGAAGGCTGCGCTGCTCGGCGGCCCTGCGTCACACACCGACCGTTGGCTTCATAAAACCCCAGTGGTTTGTGAAACGGATCAGTATCCACCAGACGGCAGGTTGGCTCAGCTCAGGAACTTAAAGGAAGAATTCACCCTAAATGAGAATCTGCATCTTAATCTTCCAGTGGTTTTAGTCAGTAAAGCTGAAAATTAAAATATCAAGACTTGAATTGATTCATTCAACAGCTAGATGTTTAGTCTTTATATTTAGGTCCAAATGTTTTTTTTTTTTTTTACACATGAGTAAGACTCACAGCTTTGAATCAGAAAATGTCATTAACTTTAAGGATGCTGCCTAGTTTCATGCCTCTAGGAGTCATCTCCAGATACACATTTCACTAGTTTGTTTGTAACAGGTAACACAGAGGCACAAAAAACAAAGATCTCCATGTCAACCAGTACTGGACCACTTTGACCGGCAGTACAGTCAGGAACTTGGAGACTTGTGGGCAGATACAAGGTACATTTTTTCTGAAATAATTATTGCAGCTCGCACACACAGATCACGTTTGTACCCTTCCTTAATTGGGCTTTTTTCCTTCTCCTGCAGAGCAGTGCTCCTGGACCCTCACTCTTGGCAGTATGGGGTCATGCTCAACCGCTTCAGCACTGTGACAGGAATCACACAGATTCTCCAATCACAGGGCTTTTCCACATTGCTGCCGCAAACGGACGTCTCCACATTGCTTTGTAATGGCCCTTCAACAGTGTCAAATTCTGAATACCAAGCAGGAAAAGGTCTGTTGCCACCTCACTACATCGCCAAGTGTCCTTCTAATGACTCCTGCCTCCTACCTGACAGCATTTCACTTGCACTCAGCCAGGACCCTCGATCAGAGCCTGCCCTCAGTTTGCCCCATCCTTCATTACAATGTTACATCCACCCATATCCACTGCGGTTTCCCTCTCAGGCTCACAGGTCTGGCCAGCTGAAGCAGTACTACCTCTTGAATGCTGCCTCCCTGCTCCCAGTTCTGGCTTTGCAAGTCAGAGATGGGGAGAAGGTTTTGGATCTTTGCTCTGCCCCTGGGGGCAAAGCCTTAGCCATGATGCAGTGTGCCACCCCAGGTAAAATAAGTACTTTTAATGGACTTTGCAAACTTTTATTTATATCATGCAAAGGATTGTGGATTTAGTACAGTTTTTAAACCAGGCTGTGGAGGATATATGAAGGCTAATGTATAAGTTGCTGCAGTCTGCTGGGAATAGCCTATTTGCATTGAATACTGGTAATAAGTAATGCTGCTCTGTGTTCCAGCACTTCTCTGCTGTAATGAACCAGACCCTCACAGACGGGACTGGCTGGCCAAAACCCTGGAGTCTTTTCTGCCCCACTCACTGAAAAGCAGAGTGATTGTGTCTGCAGAGGATGGACAATCTTTTGGGCAAAGTGAAGCAGGAACATACGACAAGGTGGGGGGAGCATGTTAACTGAATTTTGCTGCAGTGTCCAGCAAATGTAGGTGTCGCACTTGTTTTTCAAGGCCATGGTTCGAAATGAATGAGAGCAGAACCTTGAACAGAAGCTAATAGGCCCAGCAGAGAAGAAGAAATCATTGTATTCAAAATAGGAGCCAAGAAGAGGCAGAGAAATGGCTGGGAGGAATCGAAGGACTCGAAGTGACTGATAATGAAATAAAATTTTGAAAAAAACGACAAGAGACAGTGTGAAGAGAGACTGAGGAGCAATAGAGTGGTGCAAACAGACGGCACAGATTTAAGATGTAATGCAGCAATGATATGGCTTTGTAAACATAGAGGACATACTGTATATTATTATTTTACTTAATTTTCTACACTGGATAATAAGGGACAGAAGTGATTTTGGGGAGATTGTTTTTTCACTCTGACCGACTCTGATTCAGGTGCTGTGGGGCAAAATATAACACGTTCTTGGATTATTTTACAGCCCTGCAGCATTTGTCTGTCTGCTTTAACTTCATTACAATTTTCTCACTCCTTCACTTTGGCTTCTCGCTGTCTCTCGCTGCCATTACACTCTTGACCTCTCTGACTCAGACTCTGAACTCCTCACATTTCTTGCCGTCTCTGTTGCAGGTTTTAGTCGACGCCCCATGTTCTAATGACAGGAGCTGGTTGTATTCTTGCAGCAGCCAGCGGGGGGAGCAGAGACTAAAGGAAAGAGCCAGGCTGCCTGCGCTCCAGGCTCAACTTTTAAAGTAAACCCTATCCCCAACCTAAATAAATGTCTGCAATGTGTCCAAACATTGTGACTAAGTGGAATTCCTAACTAAACAATAACATTGTTTTGGTTCGGATGAGGGATTAAAAAATATTTACCTGTGTTTTAAATGATACACAAAATAATGGAAACACTATATGAAAAGGGACGTAAATTAATCCCGATTACAAACTGCTATTGCATTACATTACACATTACATTAGATTTATTGGCAATTACGATAATTTTCAAAGCAACAGAAAATAGCTAAAGAGAATTGGAGGCTGTATCATATGTGGTCATACTGCAGTTGAATCAGTCAAAAAAATAGAACGATGATTTAGTGTGTTGAGGGAGGAGAAACTCGACATGTATATGACACATATATAGTATATAAGGGGTGGTAATTGGTATGCAACTTAATATTAATCAAGTTTGTAACACTGTTTGAAATGATAATTTTGTCCCTTGTCATGAAGTGCAGTATTTGTCTTCTCCCTGCAGGTCTGCACTCTCTGCGGTGCATCCAGGTGGCGTTGTGGTCTATTCCACTTGCACACTTTCCAGCTCTGAGAACTGTGCTGTGGTTGAGACAGTGCTCAACGACTGTCCCGAGGCTGAACCCGAAGACCTGTGGGAGGAGATTGCTGTTCCTTTATCGAAATACTTTGCATTTAGTCCTGCTCACCCCGATCACGGACAGACACTTCACAAGCCATCCCTGCAGCCACAGAATGGCACCGTGTCCTCTTATCAACACAGACTCGGGATTTTAGTGGTTCCTCAGACCGGCAAGACCTGGGGACCCATGTTTTTGTCTCGGATTAGAAGAAGGAAATAGTGTGTATCCTCCTGTGCACGAAAGATATGTGGAAACAAATGGCACAATGTACACATTCCCTCGGCATGACTTTTGTTACATGTGGGTCTTTAAAGATGTAAAGGTGGATCTGCCTTGTTGACTCACTCACACAAACTGACAAATTGACTAATTCAGATGCAGATGCAAACTTGTCGGTGTACACTTGTACCACCTAAAACTAAATAAAAATAGAACCATGCTCACGTTATTCACAGACCTAAGACAACCTATGTGTTTTTAAAGCGACAATAACATAATAAATGACAAAATGAAAACTGTCACAATGTGAAAGGGGTCACTGGTAATGATGAACATACAGAGAACTATAACCTGAATCTGCAGCTCCCCTCTGCTGCACAGAACCTTATAGTGAGTTTCAGCTCATTGTTTAGCGGTCTATTGTTTTGGTTCACTCTCACCGCTCTCATAGTGTCGTTTTCCGCCACAGCAGGCAGTTGTTTCCAGTGCATTTAGCAGCCAAAGAGCCAGGCATTTTCAAGAGCTAACAGAGTTAGTATTGGATTTACATTCACCATGCAGACAGGAACACAACTTCAAATGAATGACAGTGTTGCTCCATAAACTGTAAATAAACAACTGTTTGCTCACAGGTTTGCCGTATGTCCATGTTGTGTTCACAACCTTTTCCGACGCCCCCAAGTGGCCAGAAATGATCAGTAATTGCAGGTTAAATTGTTTGGTCTCTGCAACCAACCTCCTTTTTATTTATTGTGTATATTTATTGTTCATGGAAACTGACACTGCCGATGTACAGTTAGATGATGTCGAATGAACATTTGAAGTGCTTCACATTAGTAACACGGTGTCCATGCTGTATAATAAAATTGATAATACTATAAGACTGCAGTGTTCTACGATGTAAGATTGTAACATTAAAAATTCATTCACTGTTTATTCTATTGGGAGTTAGTGCTTATGGTGAGAGTTGTATTTCCATTTGTGTTGTTGAGCTTTAGTTTCTAAATACTGGTAGTTAGAGAATGATAGATGATGTTGGCATCACATTCTGAATATCCATTTTCTTAAATCAGTAACTCCGGTTGCACCCATTAAATCTGGGTTACCTCGACTTGAATAATCACTGAATTTTTTTAAAGATTCTATCTGAATACCCATGACTGGTATGTTTTTCGGCCTGTTTGTTTTTAAATATCTGTCATAAAACTATTGCAAATGTTTTCAGACTTGACATTTACCTTTTGAACACAACAGACTGACAGAGTATGCTATTGCGAAAGCAATTATGTGTGGAAAACCTTATTTCTTCCTCCCAAATACATAAGGCTGGCGGATCTGAGCGACCTTATGAGACACTGTCAAAGATACGATTGCTGAAATAGGAAAGCAGCTGCAAGAGCCGCGCACCGGTTTCACCTAACTACTCTGCCTGGCCATAGACAAGCATTATTAGGTGCATTTATATGGCTATTTTTATTGCCTGTCCTACTTTTGCTCCACTTCTGCGTGTCTTTGAAAAGTAGCTTCCTGTCTCTGATATGAGCACATCATTATGCCACCGCCACAACAACACAACTTAAAAGTAGCAAGATGTGGAGATGAAGTGGGGTTTCATCAGGGTTAACCATGTTGCTGACCTTTGTGTGAACTCTGGTTTGTTGATGCTCCCCCATATTGCAGTGTTTCCTCAAGGGGAGAATCTCTAAGCAGCTTTTCCTCCACTTCAAAGGGAGAGAATGTAGGCCTGCTTTGCATAATCAGGTGGGGAACAGCTTTTTGCCAGAGAGGCAGGAATTAATTTGTGCCACCGCCAGATGTAATCATTAAAACTGTAGTCATTGACAATAAAGGGGGAGGAGGAGGGGGAAATTGTAGAACAGTAGATAGAATGAGACAGATATATATAGTGCATAGGATGGCCCTGAATGAGTACACTATGACTAAACAGGCTAATCTGGCCTGAGCTCTGACATTTTTTCAGTCTGGTAACATTCAGTTATGTTAATCCCTACTTCTCTTACCCCTTGATTCGATATGTATGTTAGAAAACTAGTTATTTAAGCAGCTATGTATGTCAGTCCTACTGAAAGCCATTTAGCAGTATGTGTAGACTTAACATACTGACTTCTAAGGTAAATGTACTGTATGGTTCAGTCTCACTGCTCTCATTAACCCCGTTTCCAGCAGCAGGCTGCTGCTTTCAGCAAAACAAGCTCTGAAACTCACTGTACTCCAGCTGCACTAAACAGCAGACAGACAAAGTCGGCGACTGACTGGTGAAGAATTCTTAATGTTTATGGGTTCATTTTTAGCACAATATTATATACATGATATCTTCATATCCTGTATGGAACATCACTGATTTAGGAAAGCTTATTCATTATTTGTGCTGCTAAGATCCAATCAGATTTAAACCACAATAATCATATTGTCAATCTGATCTTCCCACTTGTGAAACATGTTTGGCTTGAAGAATTTGATACTGAAAATGCTGGACAGTTAACAAGTGGGTCTATAGATTTAGTACCTTTTGGGGTATCCATCATTCATTTCAAACGTCACCATTTGTCAATATTCCATCAGTGGAAGTGAGTAATCGGGACTGCTGCTCTTGATTGATTGTTACACTGCTAATCTCTGAGGAAAGAAAGTCTGCAAAGAATGAATACTTCTGAAGGTCAAGTCAAACTGTTTGTCTGCGTGAACACAAAAACACACGTGAGTTTTATTCATTTAAATCCTGGTTACAGGACAAACTTCCCTCTCATGTGTTTAGTGGCCTGGGGAGACATCAGGTACCATCAATGTCAGCACAGACAGACAATGCCAGAGGAAAATGAATGAGACAGGAGTGAAAGTGAGAGGGGAAACAACTTCAGTACAAAGGAGAGGAACACAGACATTTTCATCCTTTCATCTGCTGTTTGTCTGTCACACACACTGACTCCAAATGCAAAAGACACTCAAGAGCAAGAAGTAAAAGGTATTTTTTGTTATTTGTTTAGAGATTTAGCAGAGAGGACAGTGATTCAGCTCTATTTCAGAGGGTTCTAGCAAAATATCGAAAAGGTATACAAGTGTCTTAGAGGACAGCAGAACCTGTTAACCATTTCTTCAAAATTGTTTGAATCCAAATTGGACTCATGGGCAAAAAACAAAACAAAACAAAATCAAGAGCACTTCTAGACCAACTGCAGTGCCCTGATAATCTATACTAAGAAGAGATGTGTTGGTTGTTCCTGTCGTAGATCTCTGTGAGCCTCTGCAGCTGCGGGGAGGAAGACATCCATAACAGCTGCACGAGAAGACAAAGCACAGGCCTTAACAGACTGAAGGCTGGACAGATTACCCTGGCCCGGACATTCCCTCATCCTTTGAGGAAAAGACATAATTGATCGGGACATATAAAACTAAAGCCTTTGACAGAGTCTTGCAGCAAAATGGGATTTGAGAGAGAACTACCAGGTCTTTTCAGTTTAAAGTATAAAGTCATTTTTTTCCCCCCACAAATTAAATGCAAATTGAAACATCAGAATAAAACCCGGCATGATTTATGCCAATTTAGCATGTGAGTTTAGACTACTGACTGCTTACATAGTAATGACTTCAACAGAGGGAACCTCTGTGTCTGGCTACAGAGGCAGAATCATGAACCGCAAAAGCAACTTAAAACCATTCAGTATTACAAAAGAAATAAAAAGAAGACAAGAAACTGTGATATAAAATGTGCATAGCAAATTTACAATATGGTTTTTCCACATGTAATAAAATATTTCAGGACCAGTCCAAAATAATCTTGTAAATATTTGATTTGATTTGATTTTCTAAAAATGTACGGTTGATAAATGAGTCCTTAATTTATCACCAATGTCCTTTGTGAAATATCCTGAATTTGTGTTTGTAAGTGAAAAGTCAGTTTATGCAGACCTGCAGAGCTGCACACTTGGACTTCAGGCAGAGAAAAAATGAGGCCTTGAGATTTCACTTGGGCTTGACTGCTGTAATACTTGACTCCCTGAAGACATGATGCAACTTTAGGCTTGAAAGCAAAAATATTCACGCCTCAAGTTTTGACCTGGTCCATGAACAATAAGAAATACTGTAAATACGACACTGCCAGACAGGCCTTGCATAGCCACATCCCTGGACTTAAAAATCTTGGGCATATGTATTAAAAGGACTTGGTCTCAGAAATGAGTAACATTATAAACACAGATTTGAAAGCAAAATTATTAAATGTCATAGCATTTTAACTATCAGCAGTTGGATAAAAAACCTCAATATGAGATTCTGCTTCATGACATGTTATAATTAATCACTCTCTGTGTCTGGACTGCGGCAGGTTCAGTTCAACTTCAGGGAAAACCATACTTCATTATCAGTTTAATATAATTTTAGGAAATCTTGCTCTCATTCCAATACTTCTCATATTAACAAGCTCCATAATTGCAGTTCATGTGTATTTGATCCTATACCTAAAGGAACATGCACACTGAAGCCGTGCGATAACACTTATTTGACCCCTGCAAGGATCCCTGCAGTACATGTGCCCGAGAATAAAATGTTCATCCAGAAAAACTTCACTTCTGTTAAACCTCCTGACTTCAAACCTTGTTGAAGTGGACACTCCCAGAGTGAAGGAAAAGCATGAATAATAGATTCTTCACCCAAAGGAAAAAAGGCGAAAGGAAGTCAGAGGGGAGGGGTATGAAGGGGCTGATTAAAGCCGATAGATTTCACATCAATACTTTCAGTTTAAAACGTTCAGGTTAAAATGCAATAAAAAAGGGATGTTATTCAAATGATCAAATGGGTAACACTTCCTCAAATTAAGAACATATGCGCAGAGTGCTTTGAGGTAATTCAGAAATAATGGAGTCCTTCTGGAGCCTACCTTTAAAATCCTTAGAATGGATATTCAATAGTCTATTCATCACATTTTAGGTAAGCACATAAGCACTTATACATATTTATAATTCATATTCAGCTGGCCATAGTGGAATGTGTGCAGCTGTAAAGAGTTGCAGGATACCATCTCTCTCCTGTCTATTTTTTCACACCATTTATTTCTATTTCAATAAAACGTGGGCAGTTTGAAATCTGGCACTGGTAAAATTACACTGAGTACCTGTGCTAATAAATAAACTGATTGTGTTACTTTGGCAAGTTTGATCTATCGCAAGCAGCGATGCAGTGTGGTACATTTCCTTTCTTACGAAAACATATACACATTTGATGCTTCAGATTTTCTGGAAAGTTTAAATTTGACACGTTATAGGACAGGAGCAGCTCCTTGAGGCTGTACGTAGGCACAGTGGTGCTTTGAGTTAAATGTGAATGATACCGTGCTAACATGCTCACAATGACAGCGCTAACATGCTGATATAATGTTTACCACATTTGCCATCTTAGTTTAGCTTGTAAGCATGCTAACATTTGCTAATTAGCCCTAAACACAAAGTACGTAGAATTGGATAAATTGAAATGTTGATCTGATGATGGCTCTAGATGAAAAGTCAGACGATCACCAAAGTCATTACAAATCACACCTGAGGAGAACATCATAGCATATATCATAGCAGTTCATCCAACAGCTAACAAGATATTTCACTTAATACCGCAAATGTCAACCTCATGGTGGCGCTAGAGTTAAAGTCAGAGGATAACCAAAATCATTAGGCTTCATCCTCTGGGAAACACAGAGATCTGTAGAAACCTTTATGGCAACCCGTCCAATAGCTGTTAAGCTATTTCAGTCTGGACGGACCGACCAACAGACTGACTTTGCCCTCCAAAGAGCCATGTCGTGGCTAACACGCTAAGTTGATGGGGCAACAAAAACGTGCTGCCTCATTTCTGTATGAAAACATGTTCACTGCCGGCTTTTTTCCAATTAGCATGACTCAGTGTGCTGACCAGACAAGCTCAATGCCTCCCCTGTTTCTAGGGTTTCACAAGGCGTACAGAAGGTGACACTGAGGCCAATGCAGCGCATAATCTGAAGTCAGCAATAAGGCAGGTGGCAGAAGGGAAATGTCGTCTATTTATCCTCCCTGTCGATTTTTTCTTTACCTGCCTCCTTTCCCTTCTGTGCTTTCAGAACTTGCTATTCTCTCTGTCTCCTTGTCGCTGGATGACTTTTTCTCTCCCTTCGTCTGTGTCTATGTATCTGGCTGTCTTTTTCTGCCCCCCCTCCTCTCGCTGCCTCTCAGAGTCAGCCTTTGATCTTGCCAGTCCTAGCACAGAGGTAGACGGTGATGCTGTATAGCTTTTCTCTGCCTATTAATGTCTTAAGTCTTGCTCTGCCTTTTGCAGGAGGTCTACTGAGACATCATTTCCCCCCACCGCACGGTCTAATGACAGGCTGGACACCCTTAATCACAAGCATGCTGTGTGTGTGTGTGTGTGTGTGTGTGTGTGTGTGTGTGTGTGTGTGTGTGTGTGTGTGTGTGTGAGTAATATTGAATATTTAAAAGATTTAATAAAAATTTTAAAAATAAATATAATCTAA
>JAVQJF010064306.1:0-15534 GCA_036023855.1 Gadopsis marmoratus | reverse complement strand
GTCCCACCAAAATTGAAGACGATCTGTTTTAAGATTTTTTACAATTATTTTATTATATTTATTGTAAAGGACAGGGAGGGCTGAGCCCTGCTAGCCCATTGATACCAGCCGTCCCTGCTCGTATCTGATATTTTGGTTTCATTTTTGTACAGTGGGAAGAAGTGGAGACGCGTCGTCCGTCTTTATATACACCTCATAATAGTTCATTTTTGTAACATGTAGTTCAAATTCAGAACACTAACTCGTTTAATCAGGGTGGAAAAATACCAAAAAACAGCACACAAAATATGTATCTCTTACTATGTACTGAAGTTTACTTCAGCAGCATTTACTCTCGCAGCGTTTGTATCCTGATGTGCATTTATCACATGTACACACTCCAACATTCAACTTCACAATACATAATTAAAATTCCTAGCACAACTCCATTTCCACTACTAACGAAACATGTTTGTAATACTGAGGCTAATCTTTAATCCTGATGTAAATATTCCTACGGTTGGAAATTCTATTAAATTATTGACAGTATTATATTGTATTTAACTAGAATGAGCAGAGCAGAACATTTTGGCTGCTACAGTGCCGAGTGACAGATGACCTATTGGAGTTACAATGCAATATATTTTATAAAAACCTACGCATTTTCCTAAAACAGCTAGGCACTGTAGTTTTTAGCAAACATTACTTGAACAGGATGTAAATGTCGGGGACTATTTTCAGATGTGGATTAATACACATTTGCAACAGTGAGTAGGACAGTGAATGTGGGATTGAGTGACAGTAACCTACAATGTGTGTGTGTGTGTGTGTGTGTTCATGGTAACGGTGTGGCCCATTTTAATACTTTAAGAGACATTGAGAATGTGAGGGAGAATTGCCTAAAAACCCTCCAAGTGGCATTCTCTAGGCAGCATACTTCAAGAAATAATTACAGGAATAAAGTATACACAATTTATATGTACCTATCAATAATTTTAGACTGTAAAAAAAAAAGTTAGGCATAGAACTTGACAACAAAGGATCCCATAAACATCTGTTACTCAAGAATAATGAATCAGTCAGATTTAAGGCTCTCATTTGGTGTTTTCATGGGATTTGTTGACACTAAGGAAAATCACCAGCCTTATCCTTCAGTGATTCGGGTCGGTGGAGTTCGTTTTCGGCACAGCTACATAGTAATAAGGCTGCATTCCTAGTGTCAGAAATATTGTACAGAGACATTTGTCAGTATAGTTTGTTTGTGCATTTGGTTCTGTGCAATCAGTCGAGCAAAAATCTGTTCTCTCCCTCTTTTGGGCGAGACGTCTTTACCACATTGATACACCCGGGACAAACATAACACAGAATGAGCAACACATCTACAACTGATTGACACGGCCGCCGAAGGATGAATTTTTCTGCAGCTATTAACATGTTTCCATTTGACAAATGTACAGTATACGGGGGCAAATACGTGCAGAGGTTTTAATAAAACATGTACACATGGCAGTCAAATGTCGGGACATACATTAACTTTTAGTTATGCACAAAAGAGAAAAAACAAAATCACGCTGGTGCTCGCATGCACACGCACACGTCAGAAAAACATCCAAGATGTCTGACATCTTAAAGCCCAGATGGCGTCTTTCTATCCAGGAAATAGCATCACTGACAAAAACAGGTCTGAGCGCCTTAACTCTGACATTTTGGAGAGACCCCAATTCACCACAACACCATAACTCATAAGGTATATATTAAACTCAGTTGTTCAGTCTGTGAACTTTTCCACGAACCCGAAAGCTTACTCGTTCATCCCACATTTGCAGCGCATCTACCCCCAAACTCCCTGACGCATGAAAGCTGGCCGTCCAGCCAGATGAGGGAGCTTCTTTCCACTGAAGGCCCCCGCTCGCTCTCCAAAACCAATACAGCAGGCCGCCTGAGGACCGCGGGCCTCTGCTCTGCGAGTTGAATCTCTGGCCACCATCACTATTCCATTTCATCTCACAAGAGCAATGATGACAAACATCTGTAAGTGGGATGCGGAGCCTCTCTATCTGCTGTTCAGGGGAGCTGTCAGCAGAGAAACACTGCCCGACTCCTCCGTCGGCGGGGAAAATGCCGCGAACAGCTGCGTGTCCAACCAAGCGAGCGCTGGAATGGAGATTACTCCTGAGTGTGACTCAGAAACGAGATAATATCAGCTTTTGGCTCCAGCTGATGACCAGACTAATGCTGAATTCATGTGAACTTTAGCTACAGCGTGTTTCAAGGCAACGAATACGACGACGACGACGAAAACAAATGTACAGTAAATAAATATGACCTTAGTGTCCTCATTTGTAGCTACATGATTGCAGCCCACATCTCCAATATTCACACAGAATCAAATACGTTTATTGTTGTGCTCGTGTTTGTTTGTGGGATTGAGAATGGGGACGTCATCTTCCTGTGCCAGAGCCACAAAAATGGCGGCAGGCATGGATGAGATCGACACAACCTGCTGCTAGCAAGTTGACCAACATAAATAATGATTTTTAAATGGCCATATTTATTCTATCAACTTAAAAAACGTTAACTGTCCCTATTAAGGATGCGTCCGAAGCCGAACGCGCTATTCAGGAAAGCACAAGTAATTTCTACCCGAAGCTGCACGTTATTATCTGAAAAGAAATGATTGACATGTCTGTTCGTCAGCCTTTATGTTTCTTCAGATTGATCGCCGTGCTACAAGATAAAAATGCCCATTCTGATTTCACCAACTAGTCATTTAATTATTTTCTAATGTGACAGAACGCACGCAAAATCAGACTGCTCATAAAACACCTGAGTGAGAGAGATGGAAGACTAAGACTATGAGGATGTTTTATTTAATTGCCAATATTAAATCAATTTGATGCTTTGAAGGGACATTGCCTTTGGTCATTAATCTTTTTTTAACATGACTTCCAGTATAAACCACACCCACGTCCGGTCTTCTAGCCGAACACAGATAATGACATCTCTGTACACCTCTAGTCCCTATGGCAACCGCTGCTGCAGCTCCCGTGTGGACTGAAAACGTCTGAAGGTCTGGAGCACAACTGTACGACCGTAAAACGATGTCAGTCTGAATGATGAAGTGAATTTAAATGCAAATTCGGTGCGATTATCAGGCTAAAAATTACATGTTTCTCAAAACCATGACTGGCAGAAAGTTGAGCAATATTATAATTGTAACTTCTTTTTTAAATGGCTGCGGTGATGCAGGTAATCGCAGAATGAGCATGCCAGTCAGCAGGTACGGCAGGAAAACTGCAGGAGGAGTAGAAAAGCTTCCTTATTAGAACATTCTTATAGCTTAAGAACCTGGGAAAACTGAAGCGGTGTAAAATAATCTTTTTCATTTCATTAGTTTTTAATGGGAAAAACCTGCATGTCATCATCATCAGGCCTGATGAAGCTGTTGGCAAAACACGCAGCTCATTAGGACCCCAAAATGTAAGGATTCTTGTCCAGCGAGTCTGTTGTCACGGATCTCGAGTCCCATCTCAGATACATTCGACATTTCATTATACACAGAGAACAAAAGCATCATGTTGTCAACTTATCTGTTTGGTTACGACTGGATTACGACACGCACTGTTTAACCAAAGAAAAATACTAAGACAGTCTGACAACCGTATTTATGACTGTTAGCGGAGTTACAAGCCCCGTACTGAACTTCCAAGCCTACGGCAACTTTAAAGAGCATGCAGACATCTGTTTTTGAAATACTGGGCAGTAGATAACTTTTTAAATTTCCAGTGGGATATACAACATTCACACATGAAACTCAGTAGAAAGAGTGAATTGTTGAACAGGATTACAGCATTAATAGCAGTGGGCTTTAGGTTATTGGAATCAATTGACAGACTATTTAATCTGCTATAGATTCGCCTCCATATGAGCTTAATTTCTTCAAACCCCATTTGTTCATTTCACTGTGCAGGGAGGCGATTTGTACGCAGGCTACCAACTTGGCACGGCTCAACTGGGTGTGTTGGCAAAATTCCTCTGTCAGAGTCATAGATTCATAGCTTCTTTGTCACTGTAACTATCAGAAACGTCAGGGTGCGGAGGAGGGAAAGAGGGACCCAGAAGCTACTGCGGGAAGGAGCAGGCTAAAAGGTAAGGCAACCGCGGAGCTGAAGAAATGAAAGCAACCAAACGGCGACCAGCCACACTTGCGACGCACAGCATGTAGACAATGACGCCCCAGAGAACCAAGAACCGAACACACTTAAATACACACGACACTAACGAGGGGATGGACCACAGGTGAACACGGGGGAACTGGTGAAAACACTTCAGCAATCAGGGAAACACGAGGGCGGCTGAGACAGGACACAAACCGAAACACAGGAGAACCAAGGCAAGAAACCACACAACCCAGAAAGCACGAGACGGGCGACAGAAAACTGGAAACACAACCGTTCACACAGACACGGGGATTGACAGTAACAAGAAAGAAGTTCATTGCTTTTCATTAGTTATGTCGAGCTTTTCCATTTTTCATTTACAGCAGGCTCGAGAAGAGAAACCCCTAAAGTCCTCAGCACTCAGGATGTTGTAACGGATACTCGACGTGAGCTGCGCTGACAGGGCCCTCGGGACTCCTGGCAGGTCCAGGCAGCCCGCTTCCATGTCCGTGTACGAGCTTTGATTCAACATCATGATGAATGCCTCAATTAACATTCCAGTCCATTAAGGCTCTGACATTTTTACTTCATCTGGACATTCACACAGTTTACAAAAAGCCTCGCTCGCGGGCAGCAGTATTTTTTTTTCTTTCTTGAAACACGGTCCCGCTTGTGAATTTGACAGAACACCTGCATTAAAGGCGCCCTGGTTTTAGTGTCCTGTGTTTTTACAGAGTGCTTCTAGGCTGCAGTGATGAAAGAAAGATTTAATGAGAGGGAAGGTTTGCAGAGGAGTCACCGAAAGGTTTGCTTTCCGGTTTTCGCTCGGGCCATTTTTCTCAAGTGATTCACTGAAGCCCAGAATGGGTTCAGAGGAATAAAAAGGCTGAAGACTTGCTCTAAAGGACGCACATGTGCATGCGCGTACACTCAGGAGGTAGAGCGGGTCGTCCACAAACCCCAGGCTCCTCCTGTCCACATGTCGGATTGTCCTTGGGCAAATCACTGAACCCTGAGCTGCTCCCGATGGAGGCCAGCGCCTTGCATGGCAGCTACGTTGCCAGCGGAGTGTGAATGGGTGAATGAGACCAATCTGTAAAAGCGCTTTGGGAGCCGTTAAGGTTGAAAAGCACTACATAAGTCCATTTAACGTTCACTTCTCCACACACCGACCCACATACACACTGGAATCCCTTAAAATGGATATATTACGTAGCAGTGCCCTGCAGTGGTAGATGCATTTTGAATTTGACATGAACACTTAGGTAGTACATGAAAAGGACAGGAATACGTTCAAAGTGTTAGCATTACGGGCTTCGTGCATTGCTGCCCATCAGCTGCATATTGTTGCGGTGTTTCTTTTCCTAGTTTCCTTCCAAGAGCAACTTAACACCTCAGTTTAGCTTAAACACGCCTGCTGCATAATTTCACCCACCCCGGTTCCACTCGTGCGACCCAAGGTGTCCTTCTTACTGTGGTTCACAACCGTTTCGACTGCTAGCTTAACGTTAGCTTAGCTAGGCTTCCGTAGATACAGCGAAGGGGGACATAGCCTCACTGGCTTTTTGCATTTCACGCATTTGATGAAATACAAAGCAGAAAGATTAAAATATTCATGTTGCAAATGGGGCAAAGCAAGTAGTATTGAAAATATAAAGTTAATAGTCTAAGAAAACCCTGCCAGATTCAAGACATGGACACAATGACCAACATTTGAGGTAGGTATCCCAGAAATATCTCTGAGAACATCTAGCACACCAATCAACGTAATCACTTTCCGAGTTCAACTTTGTGCGTCTTCACAGTTAAAAACTACTTGAGCAAAGAAACAATTTCACAGAAATATTGGGGTTAAATAAATAAACAAGAAAATCACATTCAGTGAAGATATAAAATGAGGGTTCCTTCTAGGTTTTATGCGTTTGGTGAGCCGCTTCTGATCGTCAAATAAAATGATCAGTCGTGAATATTTGCTCCCCGAAAGTGGAATTAATGGGCTTTTCAGTTATAATTTGTCTTTAATCCAAACTGAATTTTGCTCCATCATCATGTCTCCCCGAGTTCAAACTTTGAATTTTGAAAAGTAACGAGATAAAAAAACAAAACCAGACCTGATTTGCAGAGCCTGATTTCTACCTCAGCGTGATTGAGTTTAATAACAGAGCTAGTGAAGTGTCTCACTGTCAGACGCTGGCTTACATTTGGCTCTTGAAACCTCTGGGACTGTGCTAAGAACACAGGTACATGAACAATAATTTTCAAGGACTTCTCTGACAGCTGTGTTATCACAGCGCTCATGAATATAGACAGCATTGCCTTCTCGTGTTACTAAGCAGCTGACAGAAAAAGTCATGTCACATTTTAACTGTTCATCGCCCCTAGATTCTGGTGTTCTTTGTAGTCCACTATCAGAGGTGAGACGAAGACATTGTTTTGCAAGTCGCAAATAATCCTCAAGTCTTGGCCTTTGAAGACAGTTAATGGGAAAAATTTACACTTATTTGCTTTACTACCAGCAGCCTGTTAGCTTAGCTTCATACACGCATGGTAGCGCAAAAGCCAGCTGCTAGCTGTAGCCTTAAAACGGACCGACTCCAGAGTGGTATCGTCCTTCATCTAACTCTGCCAGGAAGCGAATAAGTGCATTTCCCAAAATGTCAAACTACGTCGAGTCTGAATCCCACACTTTGTGTTTTGAGTTCTAAACAAGTCAATAGGACTGGAGCCGATTCCCAGGAGAGAGAGTACACCCATAGACGTCAGTCATGCCTATGGGCAATGTAGAGTGAACCCTACCTGCACACAGAACCCAGAACCTTCTTGCTGTGAGGCAACAGTGCATACCACTGACCAACCCTGCGCCGGCCAGTATTAAGTACTATTTTGTCAGCAGACTTAGCAAGACCTCTTTTGCTGTTGTGATCATTTCTTTCAGCAATAACCCCTGGGCTACATATATTTTAACATATTTAATACGAGGACCCAACGACTTCTTCTCCAAAACAACACCATGTGAGCAACGCTTTGCCTCTGAGCTGCTCTTTGATGAATGAATGTTGCAGGTGCAAATCCCAGACCGTCTGTACGACTCCTGCTGGGGACAATGGAGCGTGATAGTATTTTGTCATTAGCTAACTACCGCTAAACATTAAGTACAGCTGGGGCTGATTGGATTTAAAATGTTGAACTAATGATGGTGGGAGGGATCACCAAAGTCAGTAGGGTTTATCCTCTGGGCACCATGAATATCATTTCATCCTGGACCAAAAGTGGTGGACCGACAGACCAATACTGCCAGCCATTTTATAAATTAATAGAGTAACTGCCAGATTAATTGTTAAATAATCATTGGTAAATAATAAACGACAGTTTTTCTTTCATTCACCCTCTCCCTAATGGAGGAGGCAGCGATACAGCTTTGTCAAAGGATGTAAAAGTTAACGCAACACTGTGTTTACCAGTAAAACAAAAAAACTACTCTGAAATACATTAAATATCTCAGCCTTAGGTCAAATTAAAGCTATTAAATCCAAGTGGTTTATAGCGAGGAGAAAACAAATGAATGAAAATTTGACTGGATTCATGGAGGAATCAATTGAGTAATTTCAAAGAAAACAAAATGAGCATCGAAGACACAAATGCCGTAGCAAATTTAGGCAACGATTTGAAATTTCTGGGCAGCAATTATTGACTTGAGAAAATTATTATTCCTTCAAACGTTCTTCCCGGGCACCATAGGAATGATTGCACTTGCTGTGTGAGTGCTCAAAATTATTTCATAAAAATGAATTAAAGTCAAACATTTTTTCATAGCTTTTATTCCATGAAAACCTCCAGGCAAGGTTTCATGGTTAAAGTACAGTATTCAAAACTGCAGAGGTTGTTTGGTGACCTCTCATTAGTATGCGTTACGGACTGACTTAACCTCTCCGTAATCTCCTTGCCCACATGACGGGCACATCAATTATTGAGCCATTAATTATTGGCTCAAACATGTCAGTCAAGTGAGACGGACACTTTGACCCTGATGAATAACACAGAGCTATAAACACACAGTCCGGCCATGAGCACTCGTGTATGAACACATTTGAGAGGTGCTATAAAATTCAAGGGCAGGGAACTAGTTAAAGGAGAGCCTCCATGACAATGACTGGCTCATATATCAGCCTGTATAATGGTATAAATACTTACACTGCTCCATTTCACCTCAAGGAACCAAATAAGCGTCCAAGTAGAAGACATTAACGAGTTTAATTTGGGCCATATGGAGGGAAAGTATCTGTAAAAGTGCCGGAGATACTGGAGGAAAGATCCACTGGCGCTATGCAAGGTGGTGTAGGCTGGACGATCACAATCTCTTAATATAAGCTTCCTGGAGCTCTGCAGAGTGAAAAAGGGCTCAGCTTAGAGAGTGATTTTATCTTCCGCTCGGGCTTATTGAGGTTATTTTAGTCAGTTCAGTTGGTAGAGAGCTGCGCTAAAGCTCTCATGGTTCAGGCTTTTATTACATCGAGGGCCACAGACGCTGACAGTGTATGTTAATTTATCATACTTGTGGAGCTTTGGACAAAAGTCTCCGATAAATGCTATGTGTTAAATTATTAAGGCAAGATTAATGGATCTTACATTTACTGTAAAGCAAATGTAAGATGCATGTCAACAAATGCCATAAAAAGACCAAAACCAAAAATGTTACCAATGGCGTTAATAAAGGCGAAGTTATGAGAGTGGAAACTAGAATCTGCACAATTTAGTATAGAGCAAAATAATGTGACTTTATTCAGGATTTTTTCCTCAGACAGTTTGATTTCTATGTTTGGGGCCCAGTAGGTTTTCTTCCATGGGGTCCCATAATTCTTGCGACGCCTCTGCCTGCAGGTCGCAACACGTGGATGAAATCCCAGCCCCAGCCCGTAGCTCAGGAACTGAAAGTTTGCAGAAGTGTTCCACCCGGTCATCACTGGAACACCGCGGAGGAAATCCTTTTCAGCCAGCAGAGTTATCACTGTAATGAGGCTGTTAGCGTGGCGACGTCCCAGGGTTGCCGGTGACAGCCAGGACAGGTGCCGCATGCCGGCAGATATGGAGATCACAGCGGGCAACAGCCGTGACTTTCATAAGGTGGAGGTCTAACCTTGTGTTTTGCCTTGACATAGGCTTATCAGAGGCAGGCAGGCAAACAGCACTTTGATGTTAGGTGTCTGCTGGTAACAGACAGGTAGCATCTGTTCTGCTAATTGACAGATTATCGTGGAAAAAGGTTATTAAATTACTATGCATTTTTACATTTCTGTTTTGCTCGTTCGCTCTAATATTTGGTACAATGAAAATATTGACTCAGACTTGTCGGTGCATGAAAGGTTTTATATTTTGAAACGCACAAAAGGTCCTCTTGTGCACAGGAAGTCATGTATTTTCTATATCTGGCAGCATCAACGGTATTGTGCGTGGAACAAGTGATAAGTGCACTTAGAACCAATATTCTTGCCAAACTAGATGGAATCACGTTATATGATTGCCTATGTAAACATGGCCATTGACTAATTTGATTTCCCTCTGGCATTGTACCAAGTGCACTTGCTCTCCATATATTCCTAATTTCCTGTCAGTGCACACTAGTGTTGCTTTATCAGTGCAGGAAATACATGCAAAGACTAAAACGTGTGTACTCAGGCCATAATTCCTTTATAGCTCAATTAGTTCCGTTTAAAATGTAACTGCAAGCAAGAACAACGTATAATTATCTTGCAGGTATCTGTTAACTTTCTTAATCTGGCTTTGTTCTTCTTGTAATTTGACATTTGATGTAGTTGGTGATGAAACTGATGTGCTTTGAAAAGTCAAGTCAATATCAATATCAGCAGATCAATATTTTAAGTGCAGTTTTGCAAGACGGTGAATGAGGGTCATGATTTCTGGGCCAACACACTTTTTTTTCCCAGGGATGGTTGGATTAATGGGGATATTGTCTAGTTGCAGTGCACTGCTGCCCCCACATGGTATGTAGGGTGAACTGCAGCAAAATAAAAAAGCATTGAACTCAAAGTTTCTATAAAACTCCTTATGAGGAGTAAAGCATAACTGGAAATATACTTTCATTATGTCTGGGGAGTGTTTGTCCGGCCTGTATTCTGCATTAATACACAAGTGTCCAATATAAATGATTAGATTTATATAATAAGCCTTTTTCATGTAGACTTGTCCTAGTAGGAAAAGCGCAGGTGTTGCTAATAACGATGGCTCAGTTGTATTCAGGTGTCCCAGTAAACCATGTCAGCGTGATTGTGAGTCAGTGTGCACAATACCACGACCCCGAAACTGATGCAGCTGAATAAAATGCAGTAATTATTATTATGTAGGCTACACCTGTGCTTTGCCTACTGCGGCGTGTCAGGATGTCTTGCCTGAAACAGGCTTAATGCAGCCTGTGAAATAAACAATACCAACGTTTACATGGATATGTGCAGTGCTGAATATATTTTATGCAAGAAAGGTTTAAAATTAATTTAAACTTACAGTGGATGGACACGATGAAGCAAATACCAACTTGATTTTGAGACGCATGACACAATTTTGCAGTGTTGATTGATATGATTCAAGATGCCATTCCGTTGGGATTTGTGAACATGAACTAGACTGTCTCTAAACTGGAGCTGATCCGATATCATGACCTGGTCTAAGATCAAGTTATTTATTTGAACAAGGTTTTATCGCAGTGGTCATTAATCGGTAAAAGTGTTAATTGCAGTTCTGTCTCGTCAGAAAATGCCTTGCTGCTTTTACTCCGGAGTTCCATTTCGAAGGCTGAAAGCCAAAATGCTTCAAATCCACTCAAGTCAAAGTGAGACCAGATATTCACAGTGTTGACACTCTTTAATATACCGTTGAAGGGAAAGTTTAGACACAATGTGAGTATTATTTTCAGTGTCTGTCACATTCTTCAAGAAGCCGAAATCACATCTTTGAGCATTATTTTCCACTTCCACCTGAAGCGCTCTGCCAAAGAGCGCGCCGTCCAGATTTGATTTGGGAGTGAAACAATCGGTCAATTCTAGCTTTCACAGACGGCACGGAATACTAACATAGTCAGTCTCTACCACAGAGAGTTTGACTTGTGAAATCGTTTAATATATCAGAATGTCATGCAGCTTTCACACTTTACATGTGAAAACATTGATACACCTTGTTTACAGGCGTGTGACCAACATGTCAAAACACCCACAAAACATTTTGTTCCCACTTTATTCCGTCCGTTGGCAAGCTGCAGACACACATCCTGCACAGTTAAAAAAAAGTGATCTTTGTTGCCAGGGAAATTGGAAAGGTCGGCAAACAGCTGAAGTCAGTTTAAAAGACTTTGATATCTTCAGACAAACAGAGATGGACTCTATTATTGCTTTAACATCTAGAATTATGGGCTGTCCATCCAAAAACCCATCTCACCCATCAGCTTAAGCTAAGAATGAGGTTCTTTCAAAAGGGGCCCTCTGGGGGTTATTATTATGGTGGTACATCTTTGATGAAAATAACTTCAGTACGCTTCAAACGAAGTGTTTGCAGGATGAAACCCCGTCTTTCCACACAATTCCCACCTGAGATTTGAAGGGAGCTGCGGCCATCAATTTTTGTGAACCAACAATCTGACAAGAAAGCCCACTATGAGAAAGTGTTTGAACGTCTCTCTCAGGCTCTTCTCTTTTTTGTTTTTCCTCACACAGTCGCTTCCATCACATTTCGCGTGTTCACCACCGTGGACGCGTTTTGAAGAGAGAAGAGTCTGAAAATGTTGGCTACGCAGTTGAACAACGATCATGTCTCGCTCGTCTCTATGGCCGCTTTTCAACTGTGTCTATAAGCAGATTTGCCTTCAGGTGTGGTTTTGAGTCATATAGTCCGTTATTGAGCACACGGACACCTCTACAGTCTCACCTTGCTGCATGGCAGACAATGGAACCTGCTTTTCCACGTTTTGGCAATTTGTGAAATTAAACCTGCATTCATTGATTTAATTATTTTTGGCCACTTGCAGGGAGCAGAAACAAGCTGTAAAGGCACTTTACAAAATGCTAACTATACAGTATTCTCGCCTATTAAGATGAACCTGTTAATCTCTGACAAAAATCATTTGGTGTCACAGTCATCTTTACATACAGTCAACTGTACTCTTTTCATAATGCAATACGATCCAATAGTAACCTGCAAAGTTAAAGAAGTACTGGCGTGGTTTCCAAAATGGAGGCTCCACCAGCCTTAAAGGGTGAGTTCACCCAAATTACACACCCAAACAAATGGAATTGTATTCCATTTTTTTCTGAGCACTTTCCATCTGCTGATGTGATATGATTTAAAAACTCCAGAAGCTTCAGGTTTTATTTTATTTTGCCACGTCAGGACGACGTTCTCTTTATGGTGCTTCACAGGATAAAAATGTAATTACATTTGAAAAAAAATGGCATGCAAACATCTCATTTCAGAAACGGTGTCCCTGTTACTCAAGATAATCCACAGGCCTCAATAGGAGCAGTTTTCTTAACAGGTGTCAGGGACCAACTTCTACTGAAGAAATAGTCCCTCAGACAACTGTAGACGTTCCTGTTGAATTCTTTAGAATTAACTTTTCAATGCTGTCGGCACCAAAACAAAATCTCATTCTCCATTATGTTAGGGGTGATGGCGAAAATACTCAAAACCTGGACAAACCTCCATGACCACATACCACTAGAGATCAGAAAACGTGTAATTTTGGTGTACCGACCCTTTAATACACACCACTGTCTGGTCGAGGGTCTTGGCCACTTTAGAAACCATGAGTTTAATCTGTTATTGATCCCTGTGCCGTATAACCTCTCAACTCATCCTCCTATCTCTTGCCTCCAGTGGTGTGTGGGCAGTGCTGGGTGAACAGCCTGTTAATGAGGCTATAAGGACGGTAATTGACAGGAGCAGGAGGTCATTTCTGCAGAGATTTGAGTCTCGGCCAAACATGCGATCAGGCTGGTCGAGAGTTCAGAGGACTCATCTGGTGCAGCCTCGGGATGGAAGACAGCCAAGAGCTGGGAGAGGAGGCAGAGGTAGGGCTGCAACTTTAATTCAGAAGATGAGTGTTATCATCGTGGTGAGGGCTGTTGTATAAAGTCCTCTGTGGCTCTGGAGGAGCTTTGTCAAGTCTGACAAAAAGATAACGCCATCAGGCGATGTCATCAGGGTTATCTGGGCTTGGGCAAGGGGGCCCTGAGGATTTTCTAATAGAAAGTCTCGGCGTTACAGACTGGCGGAGTAGTTTGAAAGCTGTGCGTTTCCCGGCAAGAAGGCTGTAATGAAAATATGCTATCAAGTTGTATTATTGGAATTTTAGGACCCAGTATTTTTGGAGCTCGGGCGATTCTTAGGGATTCAAAGTCCGGATATCTCGGCCTCTGGTGCATCGACTGACGCTTATTTAAAAAATCACCTTCTTTGTGGAAGTGCAATACTAAATTGTGAGCATGCAGATCCGTTTCAAATTGTCTTCACATAGCTTGTCCAAAACACAAATATATAAAATTTTCAATATGAAACAGAGAAATGCACCAAAAAAAACTGGAACCCAGAAGATGAAGCCCACAGATTTTGGTGATGTTTCCTCTAGCGCCACCACGATGTTGACATGTGAAATGTCTCGACATCAGCATGGCTGGAGACTCTGTCTTGTTGCTTAATAAATGACTGTGAAATGAAATGGTTGGTGTATTTTATTTCAAGCTCCATACCATTGCAGCTCTGGTTAAAAATCCTCCTGAGGATTTTGACAACCTTAAAGCTCGGATCTGTAGAGATTTTGTGGATGTGACCGTTTCGGATTCAGAGAAAAGCATCTCAGTTCGGATGGGCAACATACAGCATTTGGCTTCAACAAAAGCAGAATCTGTATCTTGTATCGCGTTATTTTGAACCTTCGCTTGCATGCGATTCCACTGACATATTCAGAGCAAAAAAGGCGTACAAGAGACCTCTTTATTGAATTTATTAGGTTGTATTCAGACACTCAAAACTAATCAGCCCATCACTAGTAATGCTGTTTTACACCATTAAAATTCATTGAGCTGTAAGAGAGACCACCAGTAAGGTTAATTATGCTACCTGCTTATAGCTGTAGGTTAGCAAGTCCAATACAGTCCGTCATATAAAATCCAAGAGCATTAATTAAAACATGATCAACACTGTGCAATGCAATAAAGGTTCCTTCCAAAAACATGACCATGGACCATTTGAGAAAAGTAACAAGACACCAGAGAGGGATTTTGTTAATAACACTACATATACCTAAAAAGACCACCACTGCTTAACGTCTGACCAGATTGTGACAAAGGTCTATGATGAAAACAAATACGCAGACCTATTGAACTGTACAATTGTTCGGAATCTCTAGATCATTTCCCGGTGAGCTCATGAGCTGTACTAAAGGAGGAAGACGACAACATTGCACCCTATAACAACATTAGAGTATACTTTTTCCACAGACTTGTGACAATGGGCAGTAGTCCAATTTTCTGTTTGTGTGCTGTTTGAATTCTCCAAAATAAAAAAACTGAAAAAAATAACCATTTTATTGAGATCACCCAAGTCGATGCAGGTTGACAGAAACAGCGGATAGACGAAGACAAGAGTTTTAACATAGAACCCGTCGTGTGCTCAAGTCTTTGCAAGACAACTCACAGGGCAGAATGTTCAACAGTCAGGTTTCCTGTTGATGTGATGTCAGGGTTCAAATTTAACACGGGACATCTGTGATGAACCGCAACACGAAAGCATTTGTTAGCAAAGCCAAATTTACATATCCTGTCATGCCGGCCCCCTGTTGGCCTGAAGGTGGTTGGTTCCTGATGTTCCCGCACTTTCCAAAACTCCCCATGTCTTCCACGCCGCGAAGACTTTGTTGTTCAGTATGATGTACGGCAGCGTGACAAGCCCACATTGCTCTACAGATGGTTGCGCAGAATGGGAAGCCAGATGTATCGAGGCATTTTTTTTGTTTTTTTATTCTTCTATACTTCAAGACTTTTGTGTATTTTCCAACTTCTTCAAAATCTGGACAGTACCAAATTTATTATCCGCACTTTCCATTAGGAGCCTTGGATGAAGATGTCTTCTTGTGCAACAGATGTGAGGAGGGAGGGAGTCTTGCTTTGCACAACAGTCCTTTCCTGGCACCGCCTCCATACATTGATGCCTCACATCAGACAGTCTGAGAAGCCAGGCGTCTCAAAATGGGGACAATTTGGGTTTTTTTCCGATTGTGAACTTAACCCGCCCACAAAAGAGAGTGTTAGAGGCAACGCCGTCTGGGGCCAGCGCACCCTGAAAAGTGACAAATGAGGCTACACCTTCTCATCAACACACACACACACACACACAC
>JAVQJF010064296.1:0-63531 GCA_036023855.1 Gadopsis marmoratus | reverse complement strand
CAGGTGCATGTGTAAGGCTCAACACATTATTGCCGACCCTTGCCATCCACTAAAGGAGGAGTTCCGGTTACTCCCATCCGGGCGTAGGTACTATCTGCAGAGGTGCTCCACAAATAGGCACAAGAATTAATTTGTTCCCGCTGTCTTGAGCCTACTAAATAATCTGTGACTGCTGCTAATCATACTTGTCTATCTGTTGTCTTGTCTCTTTTGTTGACGTTGTTTTTGTGCCGTATTTTATGGCTGCAGGCCAATTTGCCCCTCGGGGACAATAAAGACCTTTTGACCTTGACCTTTGACTGTTTGCTAACAAGTTCACCATATCAACATACAAGGTGATAATATGTCAGTGTTGCACCAACAGCTTTTGCTTTTGGCCAAAGAAATCAGTTATTGCAGGTTAAAAGTCCTGGAGCATCTTTGAATTCAACATGGAAACAATGGCTACTTCAAAGGTAGAAATGTAAACCCACCAGTATGGGCCTGATACTAAGGAAAAGAGCAGTCGCTGGAGCATCTGGAGAGGCGAGTACAGGGAAGAGTGATTGTGATGGTTGTGGTATTTGTGTGTGTGCGGGTTAATTGCGCCATGCAAAACATTTAAGCTCTTCTCTTTCATCTGCACACACAGTTAGCCAGTCCTCGCCATTCATTTCTGACAACCACGTTTCTAACTGTGCCTGACGACAATTGCAAACTGACAACATGACGTTAGGCCACTGGAAAAGGCGCTGCATGCAGCGGATTTAAACTTCAACTTTAATGAAAGGACTTCCCACAGTCACTGATGGTTTTCTTTATTCCCTGCTGTGAACATTGGCTGATTATTCTCATACAAACACAAATTCATACAAACACAAATGTAAGTCATACACTATACACACACAATCACTACCTTTTTAAAAGGCTGATTGCCAAACCTCTGTTTGTTAAACATGTTGTAATGTACATGCAACTGTAGAATGACCCAATCTGGCTTAGCATCCTCTATCTACAGCGTGAAACTCCAGCTCCAAATACCAGCGAGATTCCACAGATTTCTTCAAAATAGTTGCCAGAGAATACTTTGTATATCCCCTTGCTATGTTCATCCTTATTTTTAAGTGATTACTTTAAAGATAGTATTCCCAAAGCCCTTCCTCTGCAATTATTCAGCAAATCCCTGCCTATTCCTTTCCATTTCTGTAGCGTTCACTGGGAGAATAAAACCTGTTTCTCCACAGAAGACACCACCCACATCAATTTATTCCTTTGTGGCTGTGTTGCAATGTCCATTCTGTAATATGCAAGGATAATTAGAAGAAAACTGTATGAATGTTTGACCTAAGCTAATTAGAAAGTTTGCAGACTTAGCAGCAGGAATCAGCAGTGGGATAATGAATCATAAAATGGTTCATTACTGCGCTCAGGGAACACTCTCAATCTCAATAAACGGACATGGGGCCTAGCAGACAAATCAAACCAGGACGCATGCACTGCCTCATTTAGCTGCTGAAAGGATCACAATAAAAAAAAAAAAGAAAAAGCTTATTTTTGCTCTAAATGGTTTCTATTATTAAAGTGTCTCTCCTCCTTCAATCTCCTCTCACCCCTTTTCTTTCTATCTTTCCTTCTATCTGTGCCTCTCTCTCAGTCCATCTCCACTGACACCCATTTTGCTGTGACCGGCAATTCATGCTGCCATTTTCTGGGGAAATGAAAGTCAATTTCTTTAGTGCATTAACAGCATGTACAAATCAAAGCAAGCTACTCCAGCAACACAGAGCACGAGAGCTAATAAACACCTGAGAATTTCACAACAACTGTTGAACATTGTGCTGTACATTGGACTGTTCTCCATTCTTTCTACATTTTCTCTGCCTTTCCTCTGGCCTCCCCCTGACGAACTAGCGTTGTATCTACCCACTCACACTGCTTCTCTTCTGCTAATCCTAAACCCACAGATATACCGTAGATCCAGACCTCTCCAGACCCAGAGGACAACAATCCGCCCACATTAGTTTCTTCAGACATCCTCTCCAAGGCACCCTGCAGGCTCCCAATGGTGGGACCAGGGCAGAACACGACATACAGATAATCATCCCCTTTCACCATCTCTCTAAAGCAAATGCAGCTCCCATGACATGAACTTGATGTTCAATTCTGTAAGCTCAGTTAGATAAAAGAGTACTCAACCGATTTAGCATTGCACACCTATAACTGTCAAACTCACGATGGACGGCTTAAAAAAAAAAGGGACCAAAATTGTCTTCTTTTTCATTCAACATTCTTCTGCCTCTGCAAAACCTGGAGCCTGCATGACCCACAATGCATTCGGGTATGTTGTGCTAGTAGTGGCTATTGTAGCCTCGAGTAGCCTACAGAGGTCTCATGACACTGCCAGATTTATTTCATTATCTAATTTGTAGGCTTCAGCCCTGACTAACGCTGCCTAGAGTGACATCTCTGGCAATTTATCAGACTTTCTGGAGCAACAGAAGGCTTTAAACAACTTTTTCATGTACCGTATTTCCTCAGATAGCGGCCAGGGCCTTCATTTACCTGAACTGTGGAAGGTACCAGGCCATTATCTGAAGCAGGCTTGTATTAGAGGCAGGCCTTTGTTTTTAATTCCCTCTATTTGATGAGTATAATTGATCATATTTTAGTGCAAAGCCTCTTGTTTGCCCTGTTAAAGTTATTGCATCACGCTGTTACTCAACACTTCCTGTATCAGTTTCAAAGTAAAAGCCTTCTAGTGTTTCAGTGGACAGAAATCCTTACCCTTCATTTCTTAACACGGCTTTTATTGTGTAACATTTGTGTACGATTTGTGTAAATTGACTTGCAAAGTTCCCATATGGTTCTTGAAATGTAGCTGCTGCCATCTTGTGGCACTTGTAAGTTACAACAATATACAGTTTGGCTGAGACGTAAATACAGTGCAGTTACTTTAGATGAGTAATCCAGAAGAACAGTGTTGAAAATAGTGTGATTATGTTGTTGGGTTTATTAAATTAAAGCAATGGAAATATACTACGTTAGTTGGACATAATATGCACATAATATGACAGCCACTGGGAGTTTATCCAGCCTTGTTTTTGCCCCAGCCTATGTGGGAGGCTGGCCCTTATTTGTTTGTGTCGACCACACCCCGTGGCCGTTACTGGAGACCCGGCTTTTACTTGACTACCGGTTTTTATTTAAGGAAATACGGTATGCTTTGGAGAGTATCCTCAAGACCTGTAAACAGACTTTCATGTCTACAATTGGTAGAGTTCCCCTTTAACTTTGTCTACATTGAACTGTGCATTTGACATCTCAAAATGTATGTTTCTAATATCAATATTAATGCCTGGGACATTTAGTTTGGTGGTAATTCATCTTTAAGATTTACTGTACATTTGGGCAGCAACATGTTTTTCAACACTGTTAATTTACCACCAACGACTAAAACACAGCACACATGCTCATAATGGAGTTGGCACACAATCTGCAGTAGGCAATCTCAGCACAGCAGAGAGCGCAATGGGAGCTACCTAAACAACATCAATAGTAAACATTTTTTACAGAAGAGAAGTGAAAAAACTAATTCCATGCACTGTGCCATTCTATGCTTCTAGTCTCCACCAGGCTCAATCAAGAGGTCTTTATTCTCTGACTCATATCTTCAGACAGGGGAACCAGAGCTGGCACAAAATGGCTCCGGGAACAATGTGCAGGCCTGATTGCTCTATTGTGAGTTAGCTGTGGCCTTTGACATCTCCTCCTGAACCAAGAGTGTCTAATTCTGACAAGATGTGCCTGGAGACACAGCTGGAGGGCATTGTCAAAGACAGGTGCCATACACTGCCTGTTCAACAAAGAAGTCAGAGAGCTAGACAATAACAGAAAGGAAAGAATTGCCACTGTGGAAAATGGCTTGTCTGTCTGCACATGCTCAGGATTTTGAGTCTTTAAAGAGGCAGGCAGAGAGTGTCCAAAAGGTTAGAGGTGGATAACAGAGGGAACATGCCAAGTGGAATCAGAGTCCCAGAAGGTACATGTGTTCCCTTTTGTCCATTTGGCAGCTGGAAGGAGGGAGGGTGCACGGTGCTGGGCAAAAACGGCAGGGTCCACGATCAGGGGGGACCATCCCCTCACAGAAAAACTAAAATACAGTACGGCTCTGGTGTGAGAGACCGTCTGTCATCTAAAATCACGTTAGTGTGCTAAAGTGCTGGCTGGCATAAAATGAGGGAGGGATTGAACTAACATACTGAGAGAGAGAGAGAGAGGAGAGGTGAAGACTCAAACAGAAGACTCATCTATCCACAGGGCCCAGCAGTCTGTATGAAAACCAGGAGGAGACATCTGTACATGATACAGGTAAAACTGCTGTAAGTGCCAACAATCTCTCTATATGCACTACAGATTAGAAGTTCATTATCTTACTAACATTTTCTTACAAGGGAAACAGCAAAATAAGTCGTATTGTACATATTTTTATACATTTTATTGTCAATTTAACATTTTATATTTATACTTCCTGACTTTATTTTGTATTTTCAACTTACTATGTTTATTGTTATGTACCAATATACCAAGACAAATTCCTTGCATGTGAAAACCTACTTGGCAATAAACTTGATTCTGATTCTATATGTCAAATATATGTCAAGAATGTCAGTTTTAAGTATTTATATTTTAAAATCCACTACTTTTGTCTTCTTGCAAAACATTCATATATTTTTGATGACTCATCCTGCACCCAGGGGCATACCCATACATTTCAATATTCATTTATGTGTGATTTGAGGTGACTAGCTGACCCCTACTATCATATAGAACTGCACGTGACAGTTAACTTGTAGACCATAGTAACTTGTGATGTGATACTTTGGGCTTTCAGGCATGTTTTAAGATATCAGTTGGAAAAAACATTCCCAAAAGAATGTCGTTGAGGGCTAATGTATTACTTCCTCCCTCATCCTCCACCGTATGATCTAGCAGCACAGATGTGAGAGGTGTCGGTGAAGCAGTACAGTCTTCTACTAGAGCTGCTTCATATCGTTGTAATTCTCCAGAACCTTGTGCTTGTTATGCCATGCTCACTTTGAGCAATCAAATCCCTGAACAATCCCTGATTAAATGTCTCTGGAAATGATTCTTACCCCCATTAAATCTGTTTCATGTGGGAATCTGTTACGTTACATAAATACATTACAGAAGCTAAATGCTCTAAATACTGTTTCACTGGGCCTTTCATGTAACCTCAGCTAAAGTCTGTCAGTGTTCACGACCATAATGTTGCTTTGTTGAATGCATTTAAGAGCCATTATCTATGTGGTTATTGATTTGCTTGTGTGTAAAAACTTTTTTTTTGTTACAATTAGTAGTTTTTAGAGGGATTGCACTATGCATATGTCCACATAAAGGAAATGCAGTCAGTATAGCAGAGGTCTTGAGGTAACTCTGCAGGAGGTGTGTCATTTAGTGGCTAATTCAGTACATTGTGGTCAACAGCTCTCTTAAAATACAATACCACCAGAGCACTTTGGTTAAGATTAATTTCATAAAGCCTATGCAGTGCCACTCACTCAATCAACTTTCCACCAGAACACTAATGAAGAACAAGTATTCTTGTATACTTACAGCCTTTGTATATGTCTGTGGGAATCTGGACCGCACTGGAAGAGTAGTTGACCTTGTTCTTAAAATTGGAATCGTCCACAAACTCCAGCTCCAAAGACAACGAGCTCTCCAACGGGTTCTCCTCCTCTCCATCCTCCGCCTGTAGACATGCACGCACACACACAAACACACACACACACACACACACACAAATCTGAGTGAGCATACAAATAAAAATACGTGAAAAAATATAGGGTAGCATGCAAATGTTGTACCACATTCTGTCACCTCCCATATTGTGTCTTTACTGTGCCCATCTGTGGTTCTGGTACATATTGTCTCTGTTTCTGGCTCACACATAAAGACACACCGCATTTGGATAATGCTAAGCACAGAAATAGCAATTATTCCGCCTTTAGTCTGCCTTCAGATTTAGGTGGGTCTATACTCTCCCTCTCATCAGAGAGCAGCAGGTATCAGAGCAGACAGCAAACACAGAGACTCATTAGTACCCGAGATGACTATCACAGACGCATAAGGTGCCATAAGAATTAACCCCAACAATAACCAGGAGCCAACACCACTTAATCACTGTTTAGTCCCCCCCCACTCGAATGAAAGCATATTTCATAACAGACTGTCTCTTCTCTCTCGCCTGTGATTGTTTAACTAGAAAACAGTGATAATGCTGCATATTTCTTACATGTTTTGGCACTTTCACAGCTTCTCAGTGTGGCCAGACAGCGTGACACACATATTGCATTAGGGAAAGCATCAGATATCAAGGGAAGCCAGAAGATAAAAAAGCAAAACTGACATTTAAGCTTTTTATCTTGATAAGTTATCAATGGAATACAATCTGTGCCTGTTCCCACAGGAGGAAGTGATTGTGAGATGTGAAATAAAATGGCAGCAAGATATAACCCCACTCTCCGGCGCAGTTTATTAGCTTATTCTTGATCTGATTTCAGTGTGTATCCTTAGAGCACTCACTAAAGCCCTGTCAGATGTATCATTAGAAATAACAGCACAGTGAACAGGTCACATTTACAGATCATTCATTCAGAAATGAAAATGTAGGAGGTCGACTCATGGATGAGTCTTCCTTAAACAAACCCAATCTAATTAATGTGTGTTCATGCACCAAGCTCTTTGGTACACTGCCATAAAGAAGTAGCCCTCAGCACTGTCTGGCACCATGTTTCTATCATTCTTCCTTTATTAGTCATCCTTCATTAGCCTTCATTCATTGAATATTTGTAAAAACAAAACTCATATCTCTGATCATTCCTCATGCATTCTGACTGCCGAAGAGCAAAAATTTGAATTCAAAATTAAACCTTTAGCGCAGCAAATTTGCATATTCTCGTTACATTTTAATAAAGCAGCATGGGTTAATTGGATCTGACATGATAAAAAATGTTTGTTTTTTGGAGAAATTAAATCAAAACCCCATGTCCACGGCGGGAAATTGATTGATGGGCCAACTTTAATTGACTATTAAAATGCAATTACAAGCTGTTGTTGGGACGAGTGGAGGGATAGTTGGGCTGAAGTCCCACTGAAAGTCAACATGAGGAACAATGTGTTGTTATGACAAGAGACCAGTTCATGAGAATGTCTCATTTAAACAACTCTCATAACATCATAGTACAGGTTATGACTAAGATCAGCACAGATAAATGTGTACTGAGCACACACACCAGACATTCATCAAATAAATTATTACTTAAACACCAAACAGTTGATGGTGTGGCCACATCCAATTAGAAATTAAGTTAAGTTAATTTAAATGTGCAGCCAACAAGACTAGTTAAAAAAAGCTCCTGTTAATCAGCAGAAAGCTCACCAGGATGCTGATATTTTTATTTTTTATTTTTATTGGAAAGGGTCCTTATTACAAGAACAGGTTAGACATGATTTATTTTAATTAGTTTTAGTCTAGGGTGCCTTTGACAAAAGCTTGTTTGCCTGTTGGGACCTGACCTGAGGCTTCAATCTGGCAACCACAATGCTAAAAAGGTTCAAAACTTTCCCCCTTTAATACTCCTTCTTCTTTAAAACATCTAAGTACACTCTGTGACTAGCAGTTAACCAATGCAATACTTATCTTTTTCTATTGTTCCAATCTATTATGGATGTTTAATTTATTAGAAAAGAGAAAATAACTAAAAGAGGGTTGCTGAAAGTATAAAATGGATGACTGTTTCCACGTAATATCTGCTTTTAGCTTCATAATAAAATAGCACAACTCGGGTTGTAAGGATATCAAAAACTGCAATAAAATGCACTGTTGCACTACACATTCTGGCAATTAAAACTAACAGTGGTGCCTATTTCTCATATTGCTGTGGCAGACATACAGAGCTTTGGTCAGAAAAATTAAGTCATTAAACAAGACTGAATATAGAAATAATCAAAACTGAAACCCTCAACTTTGGATTAATGTTGGGTTAGTACAGATTTATTGATACACTAAACTGTGGAGAAGTACATTTTAAAAGGGCTTGAGATTTTTCCATTAATAATAAACCTGATTAGGTTAGGGAAGCTGGCTTTTCAACAGCACTAACTGTGAGGTTGAGGTGTTTGTTTATCCCTCAATCTGACACTAATTCTGTCAATGTCGGGCAGGGAGGGTTTT
The DNA here is from genome assembly GCA_036023855.1 of Gadopsis marmoratus. Lineage (NCBI taxonomy): Eukaryota > Metazoa > Chordata > Actinopteri > Centrarchiformes > Percichthyidae > Gadopsis > Gadopsis marmoratus. The sequence goes on along the minus strand of JAVQJF010064296.1, from coordinate 55,295 downwards.
TTGCTTTCTTTCTTCAGAAGAGCCCAATCATAATTAACCAAGGCAGCGTCTAATTAGGAGCTGAATAAATCCACGCAGGAAAGACTGATTGGTTCATTTTCTTCAACCATCCACCACCTGTTTTGCTCGATTCATTACCCAATTTGTTAATTTTATCTCCCCGTTCTCAAGGTTTAATTAAAGGCTGAAGAGGCCAGAGATGACATTTTGAAGATTCTTTAATTCCTGCCTTCAGCCAACCAGGGCTAACCTGAAACATGTCACTTATGAACGTGTATGTGTGTGTTTGTGGGTGTGTTTATTGGAAAGACAGCAGGAAAGAGTGGCATCGAGGAAAACAGCCCTTTAAACAATTCGATTCCTTCAGAAAAAACATAACAAAATGTATATAGCTGATTTTAACAAAAATCTTTTCATCTCTGAAATCAACATTAGAATAACCAGAATTGTAATCATTTATATATTTCATGGTTGTCCTCGAAGTAAATTACTACCAAGGGACATTATTTTTCTACCAGACAGAAGAATTCAGTAAAAGTGGGATCACTTTTTTGCATTTTCTCCCAGGATGTTTTGTATGCTCCCTGCAGAAGTGTATGTTATACTGATCTGGACTGTTTTTGCAGAAATACATGTATTTTTATCAGTAGCCAATAAGACTTCATAATACTGTTCAGGACAGGACAGAAAGGGATGCATTAAACCCATTAAAATACAAAGATCCCAAAGGAGGCTGGTAGCTAGTTTAATTAAATAAATAAATTAAAAATTCTTCATCCAGTTGGAATGAACATCAGACATGCTTTAGCACACGAGCACTTTTGACTTAAAATTAATTATGACATTGCACTTTTATATCAAGGGTATAGTGACAAGAGGAGAAATTGACAGGTATAGAGTACAGGAGTACAAGGCAAGGAACAGAGGAGACCAGGCTTTGATAAGAGAGCCAGCCAATCACTTACCTTTCTTAAAACTGAATTCTTATCATATGTCCCTAATAGTACAGCGTTTTCACTCCAGTGGTAGAGCCTTAATTGAAAGGGGTCATCGTGGGCGGAATCAAGAGTCAGATACGGGAGCACTGGTGGACAGCTGGTGGGATTGCACGGATGAGGAATGACCTTTGCCTGACCTCTGCCGCTGTCATTGGGTGGTGTGGGGTTGGTGAAGTGGGGGTCAGGGGTGTGTCACTGGCTCAGCCGTAGTGTGCCATGATAATGATGACTGATGGTCTCCAATTAGATGTGCTGACAGGCCCTAAACTGCTGTGTCATTAATCACAGGAGTGGTGTGCACAAAGAGAAAATCACACCGTGATTTATTGCTCCTCCACCTCCCTCTCTCAGTCTCTTCCCCTCTCTATCTCACTCTCTTCCCATCATTTTGTGCTTTGGTGATCTGGGGGGGGGGATATTCTTGCCCTCCTCCTTGAAACTTAATCAACTAGCGGACAGAGGCTTCGAGTGTGACCTGTCCTAAGGAGGAACTGCAGCCAGAGTGGTGACATGGGGAAACCAAACGGCAGTGACTGGCAGGGCTTTTCTGGAGGGACCTGCATAACCCGGCTTGCAGGTCTTTCCTTGAATGGCATTCATACTCATATTCATATTAAGTATGAATGACACACATGATAGACGGTGTCCTGGTGTATGAAAGTGCGATATGACTCGTGTTTTGGTGTGAGGTGTCTTGACAGGCGCAGAGGTCTAACAACCCTGGAGGTCAGGTCCGCAGCCAACACAGAGTCCGTTGTGAGGGAGAAAACTCTGGATATTAGACTGGGGGAGGACAGCTGAAGTCACTGTCACATGCACGTCGGCTTGCCCCTGCTCTGTCGCGCCAACTCACCATAAAAGTAGTGTCACGTCACTAACTCACACAGACAGCCCAGGGGCCTGTGACCGGAGGGGGAGGCATCGACACCGAGGAGGCCGGGGGGAGGGCTGGGGTGGGGTTGCAGGAAAGGGTGGCAGGGGTGGGAGGTGGAGTGTGTAGGATTTGGGGTTTAAGGCAGGCATACGGGGGAGGAGGGAGCAGTCCGTACTGTACTCACATAGTCTGAATCCGCTTTGGAATCGTAGTATGAAATGGCATTCTCCTGTGCAGAAAAGAAAAGTGGAAAGACAGGTGATGAGAGAAGATATAGCAGTGTCTATATCAGCCCCGACTCCTCGCGGTGGTCAGCTAGAGAGAGTCGTGGTTATATTCCATCACACTGTTCAGCATGAGAATATAATCAGTATCACAGAACACAGGAGGAGTAGTGTGATGTGGAATGAGAAGTCATGAGAAGGCGAGCAGATAGCTGGGCAATGCTTTTTGTTAATAAGATGCAATGTATGTGGCACATGTTCGAACTTGTGTTTACAACACAACATTGAACATTGTCAGGTGTTGTGGAAAACCGTTAAAAAACGTAAGCCTGTGTGGCGCTGTACTATGAGCTCAGATGTGACATGGAGTAAAGAGGCTTGCCGTGAGAGAAGAATAAACTAAAAATGTTACTCTCTCTAGGAGTCTCATCTACCTCAGCTGGTTGTGTTTTCAGTCTAGGCAAACAGCTCTCACAGGAGGAAATTAACAGAAAAGGGGAAAGAATGTAAATTTATGCAATTGTATTATACTATTTTGCTCTAATTACAGCCAAAAGGTACCAGTCACCAGCTGAAGCCCCCGATTCAGCCTCTCACAACTGAGCCAAAGCTCCCGGCCTTTACCCCGAGCAAAGACCCCATATCCAGGCTGTTAGTCTACCTGCCGTCCTCTTATCCTCTGAACTGGCATGTTATCTCCCATAGAGGCAGGCGTGAGGGCGGGCAGAGGCTGCATGCAGCGAGCAGCGGTCGTGGGGGCCTGCCTCATTATCAGGAGGAGGCTGGCTGAGGACGAACTTTCAAGGGCACCACAATGATTGACTCGCCCTCACTGGAGGTGGTCATGGTCTGATGAGGGAGGGAAGCTGACAGAGAAAGCGATAAGCTACTGTACAGATACAGTAACTTATTTTCTCCCAATTTCTGTTTGTCTCTTGCTCTCCTCCACCGTTTTGCTCTTCAGCGTTTTCATCTCTTTCCTGCTGTCTCACACACATGCTCTCTGCATTTGTTTAGCTCGTACAGAAACACAAACACCTGATTGCAAAAGTAGCCTCTTTCTCTGTCAGCCGACAATTTTTCTCCCACTTGCCTTTGGTGTGAGAGCCTCTCTGCACACCACGACCGGAGTCTTTGCTGGCCTCCAGTGCTAATCAGAGAGTCAGTCATCAGCTCAGCTCAGTCTCTAACAACTCACCAAAGAAACACAGTATGATCAAAACTCACACTGACACCAAACATGGTGCGGACCAGACTGGACGCAGCTTATGTCTTTGGGCAATGAGCGTGGACAAGACAGAGGAGGAGCAGAGTCTGCCCCCTGACACTTCCCCTCGACTTACCAGCACTCCCTCTGCCTCCCCAGCTCCGAGAGAGAGATCAGGAGTGAGGGCGGATGGAAAAGAGCTGAGTGGAGGGATCAGAGTGGATCGTTCAGGGAGTACATTGGGTTAAGTTGGAGGGTTAGGATGGAGGCTGAGGTCGGGGCGATATGAAAGGATGAATTGAGAGGAGAGAGATGGCTGGTGGTGGTGGTGGTGGTGGTGGTGGGTGCAGTGAGGAAGGAGCTGCCAGGGCTTAAAATAGCCCGTGCCTCTGCAGAGAGAGAAGAGAAAGAGAGTGAGAGAGAGGGGCTGTGGCAGAGCAACAGTGTTGTTGTGTCTGCCAGCAGGATTGATCTGGAGCCCAGTCCTGCTTAGACTGGTCCCTCGCTTCTAAAGAGTTTACTCTCACTACTGCGGCATTACAACTCATTATTCAGGACTGCTTCCTGTAAATAAACGCTCGGTTCCTCGCACCCGAGGGACGCCGTCCAGCAGCTTTACTCAAACAAATAATACATTCAAAAAAAAAAACAACATACCACACATTACTGAAGAGTAAGCTTAGTGAGAGGTTCAACACTGTAGCTCCCTTGCTCGCGCTTAATCATTGCACATAACGCTTATTACTGCCCTTTATTGCAAATAACAATACAACACAGAAATGGGTGATGAATCAAAGGAAAACCCTGAATAAATGACTGGAGAAACATATGAATGCAGGTGTTTCCATACAAGGCACAAGGGGTGATTGTTTGGTTTGATGACCATGAAAAGTGTGTGAATTATATGCTATGGCTTTTGCAGTCAAAAGATTTGAACCCAGCTGAACACCTGTGGGAGGTTTTGGACAGACGTGTTAGCCACCATCATGAAAACACAGACTTTTAGCAGTAGAGACTAGTAGAGTATACGCAAAGGAGCACTGAAGCTGTTCTGGTTGATAGCAGTGCCCAACGCCTTTCTAAGTTCATTTTATGTTGGTTTTGTTTTTTTATTTGTCCCCCATCTGTCATTGGTATCATGTCTGTTTGCACAGCTGGACAGCTGTGTTTACCTTATTGTTTACCCTGTACATATCACTTACTCGTGCTAAACCCGCATCATGTACATACACAAAGGAATCACCACCTCCTAGCATCAGTAAAAGTATTAGTAGCACATACCGTAATGTCTCCTTGTGCAACCATCTTTAATAAAACCACTTTTTATGCCATGTTTATTATTGTACAGCATTTCTCAGCAACTTCTCCTATAAAGACACTTTATGTGATTGCAAAGGTTTTACTATATTGTCATATCTTACCTGTTTATTTACCAGCCTCCACTTCTTAGTGCCAACAGGAGGACTTATAGCTGTTGACAAATCAACACTTATCTCTGCTTTAAGTACATCTATTAAATATTTATAAATGCTTAATTGAGGGACTTAAAGTATCACTGAGGTGTCACTGAAAACTTAATTGAATGGAACTGAAAAGATACAGAAGAATCTGGGGTTGGGATTCTGGGATTTCATCTGATATTTAGAGCAGGTGTGATATGATCAGTGTGAAATTATATTTATTGAATTGAAAATACCTACAGTACTACTGAGTAAAATAATAACCCTTTTGTAACCATTGCAGCTTCAAGTGAGATGGTATATAAATTGTACTGTGCTTGAACATATTTTTATAATGTTGTTGCCTTTTGCAATATAATGAAAACTAAACCTCTAAACATAATTACACGAGCACTTAGAGTCACAACGATCCCACTCGCAAGCGCAACAACCTCTGCCTTCAACCGGACACTCTGACACACAGCACACAGACATGGATAGAAGAGGTGGCTCCATGTGGACGAGTCCTAGGCCACCATGACCCTCAGAGCAGCCCCCGGGGTAGCACGGCCATCTGCTGCGGCTGGTCACAGGTCTCTGTGGGCTCAGGGTCTGGGTTAAACACACATCTGACACGACACCAAGCCAGCAATTATCCCACACTCGCCTCTCTCAGAGCCCTGTGCACCCTGCTGGTGCATGCGTAGACATATTTAATATGTAATCGCATGCTTACAGACACCAATAAACAGTATGTACGCACCTGTAAATGTACATGCAGAGTGAGTGCATCGGCCGAACGTGCACAGATGCACACAAAGAAACGCACAAACGTCTGAGAAAGTCCCGCTGACACAAAGTGCTATCAGTAAATTAAATCTATCATGCTGAGTGGACCAACAAATTCCAAACAGGAGACAAACACTGAGGTCAGGTGATGATCTCCAGCCCCTCCCTTACATCAATCTTCCTCCGCTTATCTCCTGCTGATCTCCCTCCTTCCCTCTCCTCACCCTTATCTTGATCTGCTTCCTCTCTCCTCCCTTTGCCCCGACTCTCCTCCTCCTCCACCTTGCCCTGTCTTATCTTCATCTTTCCCAATCTCTCTATCCTCAATACCAGCCTCCTCTCCCCAATTTCAGATTCCAGCAAAAGCAGCGGCGCGTAGGTTAGATGTCTACTGTTGCTATAGAAACCACCCCTCTGCTCTAGATTACAATGTGACTTTGTCTCCTCGCCAGGGCTACAATGTCTGCTCGTTTTTATGTCTGACCAGATACATGCCTGCCTATCTTTTGTTTGTCTGTACGCCTGTCAGTCTGTCTGACTATGGGGTTGTTCTCCTGCCAGCATGTTTTCTTGTCACCGGTACGTGCTTCATGTTATTTTAATGTCATCTATTGCTTGTGCTTACACATTTAAACTTCAAAATCTCCTTTCAAGTGAAGGTCGGAGCCTTTAAAGCTCAAAATTTCATGATATGTGAAGAGGACCTTGACAGATGATTTATTTGGTAAAGCAGAGAGTAACAATGCATGATTGAAAAACGGGTGGTACATAACGGCTGTCATACGTAGGGCCACATGTAATGACTGAGTGTGGTTGCTGGGACTAAATCTTTTGAATTTGAATCTGTGAGCTCTTGCAATGGGCTGGCTGAGACAGGTTGACATTTGAGTGTGAGACAAGAGCTCCATCATGGGCGTGGACAGATTACAGTCATATTCATATCTCCTCTGGACACCTGCTAATGATTTTATAATTACAGAACACACTCGGTGCCTCTGCCGTGCCCTGGGGTGTGCACATAGGCATGCAGAAATGCATACACACATCAGCTTTCACACACACACACACACACACACACCCCTCTCTCCTGGCCCCGATAGTCTAGCAATCATTTGTGGCACCAGTTTCGCTAATGGAAGCTGACATTATATTAAACACAATAAAGGATTTCATTTACTGCTCTTCATTAACCCACACACATCAACCCACAAAGGTACACACAGACACACAGCTCACTCAGTGTAAAAATGCCACCACCATAAAGAATGAAAGGCGCAAGAATTTGATTTGGCTGCAGAGAAGAACTGCTTATGTAAAGTTTGAAGCAAAAACCTTTATGGAGCTACACCTTCTAACTCCTTTTCTTATCTCCTCCACTCCAATCTCCCCTCATGTCTCTACCTATCTCTCCCTCTGTCTTTCTGTTTCCACAGCATCCTTATATCCCATCTCTACGTGTCAAACGGTATGAAAGTCAAGACACTGGAACTAGATAAACACTCGGCCATATTAGCTGGTGAGACCTCTCCAGTGAGAGGGGGAATGCAATCCTCCGGGCTCAGCACATGCTCGTACGCACGCAACACAGAGGCGTATTATAATTTACATATGTTAAGAAAGAAATGACTGACATCCAATTTCATCTGGAAAATGAAATGTAAAGGAAATATGTACACAAGGGCATTCATACTAAAAGGGGAGACGTCAAAATTAAATCACCATCAGAAACTAATTTGTTCAGCTCAGTTCTATAGTTTATATGGCTCACAGGTTTGCACAAGAGGTCAGGTGAGCTCATGAAATATGCTTTTCAAACAGAGGTAAATTAATCATAAACTTGTAGGAATTTGTCAGAGATCTAAAAGCCTGTTAACCACTTTGATCTTGAATTTCAGGGGTTGCCTGTGAATAAAATATGGATCCTTGTTCTTTGGTGGAGCCTTTTTGATTCAGGGACTATTAAATCCTATCCTTTTGGGTGCAGGCATATTGCTTATTCTCTGGAATATGAAAAAATACAGTATGTGGACCAAAGTAGTTTTTACTTACTACCTAAATGTACTTAGATGGATCCAGCAGATAGCAGGTTAAAGTAGCAGAAATGGAGTTGAAATACAACATTTTGCTGGGCTGCTCTTTAGAAAGCAGTCAGTTTGCCCGTTTATTAGGTACCCCTAGCCTAAAACTAATGGCGTCTAATACAACAGCCATGCAATAAATCCTATGTTTATGAAGGTCATAATGTTAAGATTTAGTTTAAACTGCTTCAGAGAGGTGTTGGTTGAGTCATTTAACTTTATGGTCATGTTATATCATTATACTGAGAGGTGAGAGTTTAACCTAACTGATATCAATGGTGAAGACAAAAACCTCTCAGAATGATGCAATATAATTCAACAGCACAACAAACTACAGCACTCAGGATCAACAAACACGACATTATAAGCTTCATGAAGGAAGCTGCGTGTATCGCAAACACTTCTACTATCTACTAAAGACCTAAATTTGGCCATTTAAACGACTGCATCTACTATATATTTTCATGATCCGTTCTGAAAAATATGGCTGTTGTCTTAACCACTGAAGGTCACCAAAATGCCTCTTTATAATGTCAAGTCAATATCGAGTCAAACAGCAAACTGGAAATTAAACTGTTGGCCTGGAAGAATGAGAGAGCGAGAGAGGGAGAGAGCTATTGAGCTAGAGTGAAACCCAGATAAAGGAGTGCATGACGGAGGCCTTGGGCGCGGCTGCCTCCCTCTCTCTCGCTCTCTCATTGGCATGCTCTGCATCTCCAGGCTTTTAAGCGATTAGGGAGCTGCTGAGACCATGGCGTCCAAGAACAGCTCCATGCAGATGTTCATTTGTATGCCAATAAACAAATGTGCCCCCAGATTAAAGCTCCAATACACAGTGCAAATTCAGCAAAGTGAATGACATTCTCCATGCACATCTCATCAGTGTCTTGCTCTTCTTCAGACAGAGCGCCACACCTCTAACTGCACACTCACTTCAAAGGGTCTCAGGAAGATGGGCAGCAACCCAAGAGATAGAAGGGGGAGTGAGGGAGGAGAGGGAGAACAATTGAGGAAGGGACAAGTTTTGATTAATGCCAAATTCCTAATACACAATGTAAGAACTCTTAAGGTTACAAATGCCATGGTTATATTTCATGCCCCCAATTTCACCCATGAATCTGCAATTCCCGCTCTTTAAATCTCTTTTTGTAAACATCCTGCAGGTCACAGGATCCCATTTTTCTCCACTTCTCCTCCCTCCCTCCCTCTCTTTTTCTCTCCCATCTCTGCTGCGCCGTCTCTCCCTTTCAGAGCCTGACACTTCCCCTTGGTAAAAGCAGTTAAATCAGTCTGTGAATATTCCAATCCTGCGATAAGGAAAGAAGGCTTTGTCCTGCTGCACCCCGGGTAATGCTGCTCTCCATTGTTGGCTGACAGGGCTCCATTGAGGAGCAGGTTTTAACGCTGATAGCATCACCACACTGCGTGGACACAGTGCCAGATAAAAAGCCTATCCAACATGACACGCGCATGCCAACACCTCCCAAACAAGCCCCCAATCTGATCATCAGAGGAGAAGCAGGAAAGAGGTGCTGTAACACCAAATGAAGACAAATAAGATAAACAGGCCATGGCGATATTAACGCTATCATTGGATTACTGAGGGATTTGATAAAGCAAATGCAATTATCCAGGTCTAACATTTTAATGCCACGTGAAGCTTGGGTGACCAATCACAAGCAATCTGGTACTCAGTCTGTACCCTACTGTCCAATCACACTGCCGCTTGGTATGACACTGGAGCTCCACTTATCTGAGTGAAATGTTTCCAGGTTCCATTTTAACTGGAGTTTTGAATACAGCTTTTCATTTCACTGATGGGTTTTTTTTCCAGCCATTTTACCACTGCTAGTCCATAGAGTCCTGAAAAGTCACCACCCCCCCTCTTTGCAGGCTCACTGAGAGTGGCCAATCAACAATCAGCGCCGACCAAAGGAGACCTGTTATTTTCGACCCCGTAATCATTTCCATCAGATGCCTTGCTGTCCCTCACAATGATTTGAACATTCAACTGACATAGGGAAGGCTGCTTTAAGATATCTGCAGGCAGGCACCAAGGACAGCAGGGACAGAATACACCGAGCAAACGCTAAAACCCAAGCAGACATGTCTTCTCTGCTACAGCACAACCAGCCTGTCGCCACTCACAACATGACAGCCTGGCTGCTCAGACACATCACTGTCTTGGAACACCTTGGTAGACTGGAACACGAGGAAGCCTTGGACATAAAATAGATTTTTTTCCCCCCCTGCAGACATCCCTTTTAATTGGGACTAGTTAAAACAATATAGGTTAAGAGAATTTTAATCATTTATTCTCCATATCTTCTGGCAATACTGAAGAATGCCCATCACCAGAGTGCAAGATGACATCTTCAAATTGCTTCTTTTCTTCTAAAACGTTTTCGTCTAAAACCCAAAGATATCACAATGATTGAAACCATCAGAAAGTACTATAACTAACTATAACTACAATAACCAGATCTTCCCCGTTCAAGCTGGGGGGCCGCTGTTATTGTTGTTGTCATCTCTTTCCCCTCTTTCCTCGTCTACAGTCAACTCTAATAAAACGGCATCAAATGCCATCCCCCCAAAAAAAGTTGATTAATTTTCAATAAAGAAATCAAATTATTATTATCACCTAATTATTAAAAAATTAAAAAGAGAAAGTATTGGAATACAAAAGACTATTTGAGTTTTTGCCATCAGTCCTTTTTTTAATGACCCTGCTTTGACCAGAAGGGCCTTTAAAATAACATTTCATGGGTGTTGGCCATGTGTTGAAATGGAAAAATCAAGGTCTGCAGCATGGCTCGCTGGATTTCTCTGACTATTGATTCCAATCTCCTGTGAGGCAGGAGATCGATCAGTGGGATTAAGACACTCTCAGCCCTCCCTCCCGGCTAGAACGCTGCATCACAGCTGGCCAAATTCCTACTGACTTAAGGCTTACTAACACACCTGGACTTTTCTCCTCCTCTGTGTTCTTTTTATCTTGCCGTTTCTCATTACCTGTTCCCGTACTTCAGTGCTTCTTCCATTCTGAGCCATCTTAGACTTCGCCAGTGTCTCCTTATACTCAAGTGTAGAACAGCATGAGCTTACGAAAGGTTTCTCTTGAAGGAGCAGAGAAACATTAGGGACGGGAGGAAAAAGGGACAGAAGAGGTTGTAGAGAGAAAAGAAAAAGAGTTGGAGGAGGGAAGGAAAAAAAGAGAAAAGGACATTTCTACCTTGGAGAGCGCCACTTAAATAAATTACAGTGGCCTGCAATCAAGAAGCTGAAATTACCAAACTGTTGGGTCACCACAGCAACCAAAAGCCTGATCAAAGCTGTGAGCAGAGCAGCAGTTGATAGAAAGTGAGGGGAGGCTCTAGGAGATGAAGCGACAGAAGGATAGGAGGACTCAGGAGGAGGGAGAAGCTGCAGTCAGAATGGGAGTTTGTATTGACGTAATACTCATCAATCAATTGATCAAATGTGGCTTGATCTACACAGACACACACTCCAAGCTTTCTCTTTTATGGTGTGTGTGTGCTAGCATCCATTACAGATGCAACTTACTGAGTATGCGTAAAGCTCGGCCCAGTTTCTACTGATGCACCCACACCATCAGATACATTTGATAGGGAGGAGACTCTGCCAAATTGTATATTGTAGGAATTTCACTCCACATAGCCCTTCCTCATTTCTTTCCCTTCCACTGGTGAACGGATGGAAGTCCGTTCCATGGCTTAGGATTCAGTGATAACACTGTTTATGAGTTCCATTACGTGCTCAGCAGGCTGCAAGCGCTCTGTCTCAGCGTGGCCATGAGCAAGTAAAAAAAAAATTGAAAATAGATGCAGTTTATTTGTGATTATACAATGTGGAAATGCTTATCAGTGTTGGAAATAAGCACTGTGCATTAAAAAAAAAAAAGCTCTAGCTATATTCCAACCTCCCTCTCGGGCCTCAACTATGGAGATCCTTTTGAGCTTTGGTTGTCGTGGTGCTGACACAAGATGGTTGGCAAAATAATAAATATTTTTTTTATTTCTACCTCTTCTCTAGTAGGTCTCCATCTAACTTTCAAAATGAGGACCAGATATGCAGCTGAGTAAATACAGAACAGGCCAAATGAGCACAACGCGATGGTCAGTGCAGAAAAAAAAACTAAACACCAGCTTGCTAATAACTGCTCTATTCATATTGGTTGAGCTCAACTAATGACAGTACGGGGATGGAAAAATGCTTCAATTCAGCTGGAAAAAATGTGCTAACAAATACTAAAATGCATGCGCTTTGACAAAAAGGTCCATTGCTGCCTGTTTTAGTTTATGTAGTGGAGAGATAAAAATGGGGGTTTGGCAACATTTCTAAAAGACAAAAAAACAGAGGAGGAATTAACACATTGGGAGTAGAGTAAGACGAAACAAAGCCAGAGTGAGGCATCCCTTCATTTCTTTCTGTTTCACCAGAATCTGAATTTGAATCTGTCAAAGGCAGCCCCGCATAAGATTAATGTATTCTGTGGCTAATGGTGCTGGTCGCTTCGAGGGCTGGGCTGAGAGTTCGCACAATGATTCTCACTCATTTCCTCAGAAGGGCCAATTATTTCCAACAGAGGCATTATGAAGGGAGCAGAACTTGGTCAAGTGAACAAAACCATGCAACTCTAGCTAGAGCCCCTCGCACTTAAGGTCATGTTACACCTCTGAGGGGAGCTATTGTGACTTTGGGGGAGTAAATGTGGCTGAAAAACTGGGTAAAGGTTGCTACCATTGATCCCCACTAAAATATAGGAGAATTTTTACAGCCTCTAATTCCAAAGAATTGGCAAAAGATGATTGAGAACAGCAAAGGCCTTTAGCATTGGGAGGGAGTTGAAAATTATTTGTTGGTATTACAAAGTTACAGATAAACATTCATGTGTGAAGAGCAAGAAAGAGGTCACACAATACCAATGTGTTATGTATGAGAGTGGATGGCTGAGTGGAGATGAAGAGAGAAAGAGGCAGAGAGAGAAGAAGATATTGTGTTGTCCTATGATGAAAGGCTTGATTGATTAGAGAGTGATGATTGCAGTAAATGGCCTGGAAGATGGCGCCATCTCTGTTTCCCGTTTTCTCCGTCTCTTTTACCTTCTTTCCTCACTCACTTGCTTTCTCACTTACACCTCTCTCTCCCTCCGTGCCTCTCTTTGTCACCCCCTCTCCATGGTTTCATCATGGCAACCCATCAAAAGAGTGCCTCTCTCTCCCCTAATGGCACAGCTATTAGCACTAATGCATTTCAAACGTACAGCAGCTGCCACATCACAATCTGATGGAAAGTACACGTCTTCCTCCCATCTCCACAATCTCCGTCCTTTCTTTCATCCAATCTTGAGCCTCTGTTCCAATGTGTTGCACTTCGTGTCAACCCTCCTTTCAGCTAAGCGACAGTGGTCATCATCTGTAACCAGTATATGATGGGTGATGAGTGACTTAACAACTGATTGATGATAATGCAGCTGATAATATGTTGGTGATCATATCATAAGATTTAAAGTGATGCTGACTGCAGAAAATTTTACAATTTGTAAAATTAGCAGCACAGTTTGGTTTTGGAATAATTTTACAAAGTGGTGAGTGGGGTTTTAAGAGCTTTTCCACTAAAAACTGCTCTATGCTGTGGCCAAAAATGACTCAGAGAGCAACGAGAGTCTCAAAAAACAGTAGTTACGGGTATAAAATCAAAACAATTACCTGAAAGAAGAGAAGAGAAGGAAGGGTGAGACTGCAGATTCTGGTGATTATTCTCAGTGGGTTTATCATTACTGGAGACCAACTTTCACATAAAAGTAATCATTCAGCCATTGTTTTTATAAAAATATTGATTATAGGTGCTTTAAGGGTTTACCTGCTTATTCAAAGTCACTAATTTCACAAATACAACTATTCTGATGGATATGAAAATGTAATAGAATTGTTGAATACTGTACATGTTCCCACAGAGGGAGGGATATTTCTCATGATTATGTAATCATTAGGATAATCATTTGTACTGAAAATATTTGTTAACCGTAGGCTAAGCATTATAAAGTAGTAAACCCTCAGCATTAGTCATCTTCACTGAACCCACACATGACCTGAGCTAAACTAGACCAAGCTCAGTGTTTATCATACATTCAAACTGCAATGAGAGGACACAAAAGAAGCATCTGTGTGGTTTTTTACGTACAGTTTAGGACAGAAAACTGACAATACATGGCATCTACAACATGCATTACTGAGTTATAATTACATTCTGAGCAGCCGGGACAATAATTCAACATCTCCAAATACATCCTTACTGGTCAGAATTAATTTTACTGCAGCTATAATAACATTATAGATGTCACCAAGATGTTTTATCATATAACCGCTTGACTGGATTCACATTGGAGATATCCTCAATTCATACATGATGATTAAAAACATTTATTTCAGGCATATCAAATTACATTTTAGCTATAAATGCAAATATGTCACAATATATTACATTGTCATAATTAATGTTAACATACATCTTGCTATACACTGAGCTGGCAATATCACTGGTGGCATATTGTGTATGTATATGTAAATCTAATCTGGTGTTATTTTCTCTACATTGTCTCTACCACCAAACTATTTCCTGAAAAACCATACTAGGTTTTAAATTTAGCATGCCTCACCGTGAATATGCACCCACATTAATGATTAATACAATTAAATAAAAGTGATAGCCACAAAAACAAATAACGTCACCTAACTTATCTGAGAATTTAGTTATCAACAGCTGTGGCAGCGTAGCAGAACTTTGATTTCAGTACTTAACCAGCCTCTGTGTAGTTATTAATCAGTACCTGTGCGTGACGGCTACCTCGCTCAGATATATGATTTTAACAGGGCTGCCTTCTCCAAATTGATAAATAATCCATCCTTAAGACCTTGGTTGAAGTTTTTTTGTAATTTCTATTGTCTTTTTAAGGAAACCTTCTTGGTGCGGATGCTGCTTAAGTTGTTAACATTGCCAGGTAACAAATAAATAGCAAACACCCAGAAAATCACCCAGAGAAATGCACTTTGGATTTCTCTATGAAAAAGCAACATTTAGATCTCTTCCTAAATAAGTATATACACACATTCAGCTCCCGGATCAAAGGTGTAGGATTGTTTCATAATCTGATTCTGAAATAGAAACATTAGAAGTGAGTAATACGCTGATACTATTCGAAAAGGTCTCAGTGCTCTGCTTTCTGGCTGGCAAAAACAAAGAAGAGTTTTGATATTTGGCTCTGAAGTTGTTGGTTCTACCTCATCCCCATGAGAACTGCAAAGCAGCACTGAAATGACTGTGCTGCCTCGGGATGACTCTGTTGCCAACACAATAGTCGAGTGTCACAGAGGGATGGGCACCTGACCTTGAGAAATCAGCGGCAATCTAACACTTTAATGTCTATTTCACACACCATTTCATTCCAATGGATTTAAAACCCTGAACGACCAACACAACAGTTGTTACGATCAACACTTTGACATCCATAATGTCCAGCAGTCACGATGGTCAGAAAACCGGCTCTTCAGTTTGTGTGTGCGAGAAAGAGAGAGTGAGAGAGAGTCAGGTCTTCCCATTGCTACGGTAACAGCTGCGATGGCAGCCGCTATGAGGAACAGTCGTGTCATTGAGTTACTATGATGTCACCAGTTTGGCGAAGCGAGCAGATGGGCTGGGCCAGGTACAGAACCTGCCGTTAATAAACACATACAAATAAATACCCGCTCGCCGACAAACACAAACAACCCACATCATGCTTTTCCACACACACGCACACACACACACGCACGCACGCACGCGCACTCACACACACACAAACGCACACACACATTCTATCAAAACGCACCGTCTCTCATGCATAAACACCTTTTCTCTTCATTTGACAGACTGCTCCACCCGCTAGTTTAAGATGCGACACGTTTCTCCTAATATGCCCAAAGAGCATGCAGCCCTAATCTAATTAGAGTGTCAGTCAGCAGAGTGTTCACCCAAAGAGAAATTAGGAAAGCACAAAATCTACAAACAGGGAAAATCTTCTTGCAAGGATGTGACATATCTACCGCTCACCCCAACCCCCCTCTGTAAATTTTTTTTTATGGTTTCACAGTCACTGATAGTCATTACCTGGCCTGATTATAAAGGCAAATGAAATCAGCTCCAATACATTATTAATAGAGGAGCACCATTAGGATTAATTTGCACTATTTGCAACTGTTTTCATGCCTGATTAGAGACACATACAGATAACAAAAAAATGTATATGAATGTGATGGAGGTGCAGAGGGTAACGGTGGGTCTTGGGTATGAGAGTCGTGACTGGACAGAAAGAGTTGGAAGCAGGAAGAGAATAAAGAGTAGAAACAGAGGGAAAGAGGAGTTTGGGCGAGGGCGGGGTGGATTAAAGAGAGTGCTGGCTTTTCCACTTGAGGAGGTATTGATGCCATATTGGATGCAGCTACTTATGAACAGGTGTGCTGTGTGTGGTCACTGTGACCCTGGCTCCACTTCCTGCATGGATACACATACGATTGAGGTGCATCGGAGCCGGGCAGGGAGAGGCAGGCATCAACCCCCCTCAGGCTTAAGATGAAGGGACAGCCGCACTGCAGCTTCCTCCCTCGGACCAGCAGGGAGGGGTGCAGCCCAGCCACCCCAAGACTACAGCTTCAGAGTGTAAGCAACCATGAATAAAAATGGACTTAGCAGGGAAGTAGGGCTCATAATTATTCATTTTAAATCAGTTAAAGCCTTTTCTCAAATATCCCCCAGGAGGCGCTGGGTTAAAAATCCATTTGTGGGAAGTGTACCATGACAGCGAGCTCGTCTCCCTGGAGACAGAGGATATGACAGTAGGGAATGTGCATGTGTATCTGTCGGGTGAGGCCATATATGTGTGTGTGTGTGTGTGTGTGTGTGCACGCACATCAGTATGCATGTTTGTGGGGCATTTGAGTGTTTTACAAATTTCAGAGTCAGTGGAGCACGCAGGCTCACAAACACACAAACCAGAGTAATACCATTCTCCTCTTTTTTTTTAGATTTCAAGAGCGGATCTCTAGTGTTTTAAAGGTCAGCTGCAAGAGAACGCAATGTTCAACTTGCTGCGGCTTTTGAAACAAAACGGACGGAAGGCTCTTAAATAATACTGAAGACCATGAAAATAACAACCTCAAAAATAAGCAATTATTGTGTGTGTGCCTACATATATGACCGTGTTTGTGTGTATTATTGTTTCTTCCACTAATAAATGAGGTTTTATTACTACATTGTCTCTGTGATGCTGATCACATTGTCATTAAAGAGTTACAAGTAAAATAGAGGAAAATCGCTAAATTGAGAGAGAACTGGGAAACAGATGGGGAATGGGCAGAAGATAGGAAGATAAACCAGTTTGCCTGGAAAAGAAAAAGGAAAAAAGAAAGAAGAGGTCTTGGAGAAGAGAGGAGAGGAGCGAGTGTCCTACTTTACCGTCACACCATCTTGCCATACATGCTCCTTCTGAAGCTGCTCCGCCTCCCTGGCCAGTTTCTACAAGGAAACACAAAAAGAGACGTGTGAGCGTCTGAAGTCAACAGGACAATGATTTGTGCATGTATGAGGGATAAACAGATGGGAAGATGGGGACGCTGACCTTGTTCCCTAAAAACACGAGTCCAGCTGCAAATTAACTGGATAATTCCCAGGATTAGGGAGCACCACACCCAACAACACTGTTCTCCTTAAAGTTTTGTTAGATATTACTGAATGATGTTATAAATGTGTGTCCGAGTGACAGCTGAGCAGGCAGGGGTATGAGACACAATGTAAAGAAACTTGTTAGTAACAAGCCAAGGCACAGACCATCATTATCAACAGTGGTACTGAGGTAGATCCACACCGGTCCAAATCCATACTGACTGATATTAACAGTTGCAGGTTAGTTTCTAATGTGTGCAGTTTACCCTGGTGGGTAGTTTGTTTGCCAACAAGCCAACATGATATTTTTCCATGCTTGTAGATAAGAAGCAGACATTAGCAGGAAAGGTAATGTTTGCTGTGATTCAAAAAGCATTGCTTTAGCTGCTGTCAAGTTGTTGCTAAGTGTCACAGGCGCATGCAAACACAGTCCAAGATACATGGTTTGATTGACCGATACATATGCTTGTACTGTATCAGTTTTGAAGTTCTAGCACCCATGAACCTCTCCCTCTTCTTAGTATGAAGCACACATTTTAATTTCATTGACTGTATGTACCAAAGTTCTCCATCTATGTAGACAGATACTTAATAAAGAGTACTTCATAAGACCAACAAATATAAAATGCGAATTTATGTCTTTTGGCTGATTTTCCCCCACACAGTATATTGTATTGATATTGTGTTTTTCTATGTCATTCTGATTTCTGCAACATGAAACGTAATATTCTCATCTCAAACTAGTATCAAACACCACTACCCACTGATGTGCTTTAATAGACTAACATCATTTACCATGATGTAGCTTAGGATCATCTCTGAAGAAGCTTACTGTATGTAGGCTTCTCATATAAGTCATCCAAGTGGCACATATGGTGACGCCTTGGAGTTTCTCTCCCTCTCTACATCCCTCCCTCTCATGCCTCTGTATCTAGGTTTCCCCGGGACTCTAGGGGGCGATCTTGTTCCTGTCCCAGAACAGTGTGATCAGCCGTAGAAGTCCCGGGGCTCCGAAATGACTAACCCTATTTAGACCCCTGCTACAGTAGGAGCTCATTAATTTGTGGAGACACACTGAAGGAACCAGTCCCCTACCACGGGAGGCTTTTTATCTGCCAAAAACACACAAGACATAGAGTCTCATTATAGTAAAAGCTGTCCTATTTCGATTAAAGAGCCCTGCCCACCTCATCTCAGCAGACCTTCCCACTCACAGCCACACAGACACAGTACTGCTCCACCGCCTCTCGCACACACACCAGGCCCAGAATATCAGTCCAGGCTCTTACGGTTGTCTTATAGGGATGTCAATAGAGCATGATAGTTTAAAGCATGTACATAATATAATATCGCTTACCTTGTTTGTGACACATAATAGCAGAAAATCTGGATCATTTCGAGTCCTCTGTGTCTTTATTCTTCTGCATTGTGCTTTTAATAACCTGAATAAGCCTTAAATAACAACAATAAGATTTCATTTATTTCCTAATGAGACAATAGGCGACTGAAACAACGGAATGAGGAGCTAATTAGCCCATTGAAATTATTACCAAAGGGTTCATTAGGAAAGACCGGAACTGTGTGGCTTTTTGTGAGAGAGGGTCAGCCTTGCTAAAGGGCTGAGCCACAGTGGTAATCTCTTGGTGAAACTATCAACACTACATTTTTCAATTAAGGATAAACACTGAGAAGCTGAACAAAACTTTCACTGCATTTCCAGCTCTGACATTTGCCTGAAAATTAAAGCCATGTGATTTCCCTGTCACAACAGCTGTTATATCTAATGTTTTTAATTAATACGCAAAGTTCGTTTTTTAGGACACACAAAAAATAGTTGGATTTGCAGCTCTGTTCCCACAAGTTTTATCCCTCAACCCTGCCGTGATCTTTGATCTAGCAACCCTTTCATCCCCTTGGCTCAGTATTTTTCTCAGCATTTAATCAGTCAGTGAAAATCTGTACTTTGTCCCTTTACAAAATCCCTTTCTCTCACCCTGAGTATCCCACACATCGTTTATTCCCGTTCTTCTTCTCCAGCTGCCTCTCCTTTGGTATTTTTCCTCCCTCTCCCCGTGGTAGGCCACCATTTCTCTGGGACCCTATCTCTTCCCTAGCAGCTTAATGCAGTTCCCCTGCTCCAAAACAGCCAATGTGTCTTCATGTGTCTTCATGTGTCTTTCCTTCCTCTGTGTTGGCCCAGATGGATGGGCAACAAAAACAGCCAATGAATCAGTGTGAGAGATGTGGGAAGGAGGGGGGCAGGGATATATCATCTATGCTGGTGGCTGGATCCCAAGCAGCTTAGAGCACTGGATGAGCATAGTGAGATCAGCACAGTACAGCACAGATAAGCTCAGTACAGGCCCACACAACACAGCAAATAACCCTACAGCATGCAGGCACAAAGACACCAGAAGAGTTGACAGCATGAGCATGGGCCTCTAATGTTATTGTCACTGTAACCTTGACACAAAATGAACCACATGTTGGGCCATTGGTCACCGAGCCTTCAGGCAAGCTCAAGAACCATAAAACTCTGTAATGGATAGTGGCGTGTGAAGTGCCTCCACAAGATCTACAGTCTGTCATGTATGCAAACACCGCAGGTAATGGTGCAGGTGATAGTGCAGTTGTACAAACAGACAAGCAGCAGACTGTGCAGCTTGGTGATGCCGCCACTGTCCATGAACCCTGGCGGTGAAAAGCCGTGCTCCCTCACTGTGAACTCGCAGAGCAAGAAGACAGCAGGGGGAGAAAAAATAACGAACAGCTCAGCATGAGGCGATTAGGATCTTTAATATTCATAACTCTTCAGTTTGCTCTGTTCCAGAGGAGAGCAGTTTAATCACTCGAAGTCATGTTATTTCTAGGGGAATGACAGCACACCGGGGACGGACAGCGTCATGCTGTGGTGAGCGCCAACACGACACCGGGCCGCCTGTGTGATTGCTTCAGCCTGTTAGGCCCTTCCACTGAGCATTAACTTAAAGGGCACTCGACACCACATTGTCGTCCGTGTGATCTGGAGGGACACTCCAAAACAGCCCTACAATGTGTGTGTTTGAGTGAGAGGGCACTTGAGAAAACACAACACGGTCTGTATGTGTGATTGCAGCCTTGAATCGAGCTACTCAACATGTTCCAAACGGCCCCCTCAGCTCGGTTTCTGGGAACCCTTAAATCACCTTGGGGACCAAAAGACTGTGAAATGACTCGGCTGAGGACACTTAACCTTCTCAGAATGGCTAACGCTGCGAGGGAAGACCATTAGTAAATTTCACAATGATTGGCTGCTGTGTGACAGTGACAATCATAGCGGTAAGCCACTTTGAAAAAAGACATCTAAACATAGGACGGCTTTCTTGAGGGTCCTTCCCATATTGTTGAATTAAATATCCAGACACAGCATCACTAGAAACTACATCTTCACTTTACTCGAGCAGGAAGAATCATTAGCATGGCATGTTTACATAGAGACCGTGTAAAGCACACGATACACCTGTAAGTTGAGTGAAAACTGCTGTGTTTCATGGCTGTTGACAAATTCATGGTACATCCAACGGTCACTTACAACCTGCTCAGTGTGCTGCGGTAGTGCAGAGAAGTGCAGTGTAATGCAGCAGTTAGTCCATTAGGGGGCAGCAGTCTGGGCGTACCAGTGAGCCCCGGCAGCAGCAGCCACAGCCAGTGGAGCCTGTCAGAGTGAGAGCAGTCTGCTTTAAGCTCTTCATTCTGTCTTCTCCACTCGGCCGGGATTAAGGCCAATCATAGAAATCACTGAGTCAGAACCGTCCCACAATAACAGATGGAGGGACTTTCCACTCCAGAATTTTAAAACATCACAGACAAACTCACTTTCACCCCCCCCCCCCCCCTTCATTCTCGCACCATCCTTTTATCTCTCCTCTTTGCTCGGCTGTTTTATCCTGCCATCACATGCTGAACTCCATTTCTCTCCATCTGTCTCAGTTTACTGCCCTCAAACTTTCTCCCTCCTCTAACGCCATATTAATTCCAACAACATAGTCACAAACCAACTTTGAAACACTTTAATTGACTTCACATAGCACAGAACTCGCCAGTAACGTAGGGTGAAATGGGAAGAAGCTTGAAAACCTATGACATGTTTTTTATTATTAAACGTTCCTCCTGTCAGTGGCGGAACCGAAAGGCCATAACATCCCATTTCAAGTTCCAGTAACAAACTACAGTGATAATAAGAAAAGGCTCTCCTCTTCAGGGTGGCCAAACAATGTTAATGTCCATAATGAGGAGAAATAATGACCCTTAATTCCAGGTCCCTGCTTGGTTTGCTACTGGCAGCTGGGTATTGCGGTCCTTATTAGCTAACTCTGACATAGGATCATCATGGATGGGTGGGAGACCCTGTCTTTGTTCTGTGATCCAAAGCACCCGTTTGCAGAGGCTGCATGTGTTGTGCTATTGTAGCATGTGCTGAGATAATCCCTGCCTTTGTCCCCCCCCAACCATAATCTTCCCCCTTCACAACAGAAATGTTAACACTTTCTGTTGCACGTCCCCACTCATCGCACTGCATTCCCAACTCCACACTCTGCTGTTTCCACGGAGACCGGATATGGAAGACGCGAGCTGTCACCTACCCACAGCAGCAGCAACTCACCAGGTTTTCAAAATCAAACACCAGCTTTCTACACTGCACACAGACCCACAGAAATGCCATATTGCCACTGTAGATTGCCAGCATTGTGTTAAGGTTTCTGTGTGTAGTTCAATGGGACAAGAAAGGCAGCTGTCTTTACTCTGGAACAATACAGTAGCTCTCTGCAGTAGCTAAACTCCATCATAATGGTTCTTCAGAGCGACACTGAAAATAATCGACCTTGATCATAAGCTCTTGTGTACTAATCAGTCTGCTTGTAAGTTCATAATACGGATATAATCAAAATACAATTATGTTAGAAGCAATGTCACAGGCGCAAATGAGCTAATTTGATGTATTCTTGACTGCTAAAGTATCTCCATAAAAATAATATTAATTCTCCTCTAATTGGGACACTTTTTGTTTCATTGGAGATACTCCATTCAAAATAATGTGCATTTTGCTCATTAAACCACAGAGCCTTTGAAGCTAAGTGGCAGAGTCATCATAGCACAGAACGGGGCCAAAGACCATTGTACTGCACATAATTATCCACTGGAGCAACTACCACTGTAAATGCAATTAAACCTCCTATGGGATCAATGCTACAAACAGCTCTATCACATCGTTTACTCACAGGCACACATGTATACACAGGTCACGATGCACGTATCCAACGCAAGTCTAAAATACATTAAAGGGTCAAACAAGGTCACTGCAGGAACAGCACACAGATCTGCAGCCATGACTGCTCACAGGTAGCCAAGTGTCCTACATGCAGGGGCCAGCAGAGGGCTCAGGGTGAGCGTTCAGGTGGAGCAGGGGTGTCGATGGGACCAGGATCAGCTCAGTCACATGTGAGTGTCTGGCTGGTTGGGCTCACTGTTCATTGTTTGACAGATAGTCACAGACATGCCCAAACTGCTGCCCAGCCTATCAGGCTGTTACTGGCATCAGTCAGACAACAGAGACACAGTGAGAGAGGAAAGGAGCCTAAAGGCGCCATTTATGAAAAAAATAATATTCAGACGTCTTGTTTCTCTAGCAGCCCATAAGGCATCGACCTCGCAGTTGACTGAGGAGGAGAAAATTGCATACCCATTGTCTGGAACAAGCGATAGCTAAAAATACATAAGTCAAAAGAAGCCCAGTGACATTCCACTAGAAAGAAACGGAGCACACGACTGCTCTTTTAGTTGGTACATCTGTTAACAGGTGTGTGCGATTGCTTGGATGACCTGCTTGTTTCGTCCGCCTCCTCGGCAGGCTGAGTGGGGAGGAGCAGAGCGAAACAGCATCAATATGCAGGGCAAATGTCTCCTTGATCAGAGGTGAGAGTGATATATACATGCAAGCTGCGACACAAACGCAACAGAACAAGACTGAGAGCTGATGTATGTACTCCGCCGCTCTATATTTCAACAATCTGTTAAAAGGTGTCATATCTTGACAAAAACTCCGGTGATGCCAAAACAGACAGATAATGCATGCAGCATGTCGTTTGGAAGCCAAGCAAGATTGTTACTGCATATGTGTGTCGTGCTTGATGCATATGCACAAAAAGACACACTCTCAATCCCCAATGGTCACGTGTGACACCCACACAAACTCCACTCAGACGTCTGTACATACTGTACACATGCAGCTCAAAAGAGCCCTCACTAATCAACATGCAATCAATTATACACATGTTTGTATTTTCCGCTTTCTTTTGGCAGGGTCAAACTGGCTGCTGAGCGTGGATGCAAATACAGTTGGAAAGGGTCAGACGTCTATTGTCGAGACAAATGAGAAAATGAAAACATTTATTGGGCGGGGGTGGGTCCCTTTTTACAATTTCACTTAACTCATTGTATCCAAAATACAAAAATGTCTTTTCACGAGGTGAGAATTCAATTTCTGACCATACTGACTTGGAGATGGCCAAGGTGAAAAAAAGAGGCAGTTGGAAAAAAAAGATAAAATCCACCATAGGAGGAAGGCCGGTGCTATTTTTTTTTTTTACAAACACAAAGCCATACCAATATTATCTCCATCAGCTTAGCCTTCCATCCACCTCACCACTGTCTGCAGTTCAAGGGCAAACCGTCCATTTTTTGCCCTTTACTTCAATCATCCTCCCTCTTACTTCTGATTGCTGATAGAATAATAAAAGCAGTTACACATTCAGGGCTTACATGGGGGCTTATTATTCACCTAAAAGGTCATGACGTGTTACCAAAATGATATTTTGTGATCTCATGCAGATTTACCTCGCTCCCTCCCCTCCTGCTTTTCTGCTACAAAGTGTATGGTGTCTGACAAGAGCGTTGTCAAAGTGCCAGAGAGTCCAGTGACAGCAGCTGGTGTTTGACAAAGTGTATCATTGACGGTGTGTGGCCGAGCAATTGTTCGGGCTTTACACACACGTGCACATGAGTAAACACCTTCAGTCATATTCATCCATGCACACAAACGCACACACACTTGCACGTGCACGCACACCCCATCCAGTATTCCAGCAGACATAAGTGAGGAAAAACATGCAGACACGGCCGTCTCTCAAAGCAATTACAGCAGATTGAAACCAAATTAAATTTGAAGCCTAGAGCAACACCAGCGACTGAACGTCTATGACAGATATGGCAGGGGAGGAAGGGAAGTGCTGCGGGACCAAAGGGTGGAAGGGATGTCGGAGAGAACGGCAGGTGTGGGTCACAGAGGAAGAGAGAGCTGCTTGGCTAGAAGAGGATACGCCGGCAGAAGTAGGGCAGAGAGCTGGACCCATGGAGAGAACATCAGGAGGGGTCCCTGTCAGGATTTCTAGGACCATGCAGATGATTTTGCAGGTTTTAACTGTGTATTCGATATGTTACTGCCGACTGATTTCAAAATCTAACCATCTGTTTTTAGATTACCTTCAGGGCAGTCACTTCTTTACATTAATTTCAGTGTGGAATTAATCTAAATAGGATATCCATCAAAGTAAATGTTTTGTCACCTTTATTATAATGCTCTGACATCGATGACCAGAGCTGCTGGTGCTGAACAGCAACCTTTGAAATGCAACAGATGACCAAATTCACGCTCATCTCTTTTCTTGAATTCCATTGTTGCTGGTTGTTTTTATTTTGCAACAACATTCTGTAGCTCCTGAATGCAATGCTTCTCAGAACCAGTGAAAAAAATTTAATATGTGCAATGCAAGGAGAGTCCATCTAAATAGATTTTCATACTGTGATAACATAATTAAAAAGCTGAGAATCAATCTAAACCATACGGTATGCTTTGGCAAATTGGCAGGAGTAATGTAAAAAGAAATATGCCATTTGCAGTTAATAAACTAGAACATGCATAACCACTTATATGTTGTTTTTTGAAAACAGGATGTACTTGCCTGGCTATTGCAGCGAGGGAAAATCCAATGCTTCATCTATGCAAAGTATGTTAGTATACCTTGAAAAATATACAATTGTAATGAATCAGAGGATATAAAGGAAAACAGCAACACTACGTCCAATAAAAGGAATCTTTTCTTAAGTAATCACACTGGAAAATGATACCACGTGAGTAGAAACATACCATAATCTGTAGACCATTTAGAAATCACAAACATGTGCTCGTTACAGGCATACAGATTTGCTCAGTTTCCAGTTCTCCAAGAGATATAATTTCTGCATTTTCATTATTCTAGTCCAAGAAATGACAGGATTAGTTGTGGCGGCTTTTAAACATCTGATGTTATCTTCCTCTCCTGGGTGAACAATTAATCCCTCTCACTTCCCTTCTTCTCATCACCCTCTCTCTCCCCCATCCAGGCGTCATCTAGCCTCCATTCTGCTGCTCCTCTCTTCTTCTCCTCCCCCACCATACTGTCTATCTCTCCCCGAGGAGATCTTTTTTACTAGAGAGAAATGGAGCTAAGTGCCCTGGCATTTAAATACCTACAGCGCACTGTGGAGCTACAGTACATGGTTTCTGGTCTTACAATATGTGCACATACTTACACTTCATTAGCATTTTGGATGTTATATGTACTTCAGTCATGCAGACGTATCTCAGTCCCATGAAGAATTCAAGTTGAGATCTGGTGTGTTTTTTAAAATCCAATCTGAACATTACATTTTTAGATCTATAATCAGGTTCAGATTGCAGATACAGAAGGATGGAATTTCAAATGATAATCTTTCATGCCAATATGTGTTTTGACTAACAAATAAAGCCGATTGTTTTCATGGTGTGGAGCATAACTAGATTGCTAGCAGGCTTCATATGTTAATGCAAATAATATCTGGCTCACAATGCAAATGTTTGAGCAGTCTGTTGTGGCTTGTATACACTCAGTCACCAAGAGATGTTTCTCCAAATATTCAACAAGTGCTGAGCCTGGTGGTAACATAATCTTCAAAATGGGCCAGTTTATAATAATATCCACACCTGAATACATGATGGGATAGACAAAATGTGTAAAGGTTTGGTGATAATTTGTATAAATAAAATACTGGTGATAGAATACTGTGACTGGAAGTCCAGTCTTAGTTACTGTATGCATATTTATATGCATATTTAAATGCATTATATAGCTCATTACAGCTCAATCCTCGTTTTTTTTTTAAATTCTCCTCCCAGTCCTCTCTAAGATTTCCTTAAATCCCACAGCTTTCTTTTCATGTCTGTCAGATGCAGGTAGAGTGTGTTCCATTTTCTGAGCTGCTAATTCACTAGAGTGACTAGTGAATTATGTGAGGTTATTATTTCATTGGTGAAATATAATCTGGAGCTCAAAGCAACATCCAAGAACCACCGGCAAGTTATACCATACTCTGTTTCTGTACACAGCATGTCAAAAGCCCTGTCATCACTCACTGAGGCTGCATATCTTGCCAGAAACATAACCCATCCGAGACACAGATGTATTGTGGATAACAAGATAAAACATGTGAACAGGACATTGTTGTAAAGTGTATTTTTCACATTTGATGGATCAATGCTAAGTGCTTATTGTTGTATTTAGTACTCTGCATTTTAAATTTCTGTATAAAGAAAGCTTGATAAAACAAAAATCTCATTTCAAATACATAGCGTAGCACATACTGCTAAAGGCCGACGCTAAACTAGAATGACCAAAAAGTAGAGCGTCAAGCTAGCCATTGGGTCTATGACACAGGTCTACGGCAACTTCCCTTGTTTGAATCCATCCAGGAGCCTTTTCTAATATGTTGGCTGACAAAAACGCTAAATAATGCATGAAGACAGAGCAGACAAATTCATTCAGTAAATTTACATTCATGCATGCTGGGGTGGGAAACATATGAAATGTCATATCACGCTTGATTCGTTACCATATGTTTGAAAATATTTAGATATTTTCTTTTTGGAAATTTGCTTAAAACATGATAGAGATAGATACCTCTCACCTAGGCTAAACACATCCCTGTATTGGATGCATTGAATTAAAAAACAAATTAAGGTCAGACTGTTCTTTTAATTAGAACTATAAAAGTTCCTATTATGTCAGTTGTTTTGTTTATTTTATGGAATTAAGGTGGTTGTTAGGAAGCTCTTTCTGTACTGTATAATCCCTGGGATCAGATGCAAGAATCATCAATACTCAGGATAAATGACAAGAGACAACAAGAGGTAGAGCCCAGGGCGTACAAGGCCGTTCACAAGTCTTATGAGCCTAACAAGAGTGAAAACACACATTCAAAACATCCTAATCTCGAATTATCAATTTTAAAACATATGCGCACGTGTACAGACTCAGAAGCACGCGCACACATCTGGCACTCACCCAGCACGACGACGCACAAAAGCCATCCACATACGTCTATTTTTAAAGAATGCAGGCACTCAGCATTGTTGAAGGGCAGAAAATGAAAATACCTTATTCAAATTGTGCCAGAAAGAACAAACTCATTTTCGAGACAGCTTCAAAACACACAGCTGCCTGCTGGTATATTCAGTATCATTATAGACGAACATTGGTCAAAGATTATACTGTGCCGCCCGTTCTGTCTGTGTGTATAAAGTCAATTTACCAGATGGCATTTTTAGTTTCTCATTGGTGCTGTGCGCCTTTTATCTCACCTATAATGTGCTAAACATATCTCCAGTTAGGGAAACAACACACTACACGAAAGACAGCTACATAATATAAAAGAGCAATGTGGAATATGTAAAATTACAGAAAAACCCTTGCAGGGAAGGAAGAAATGGTGAGAGATAAAACGAGGGAAAGTAGACGAATTTCATAAGATGAAGAAAGCAAAGTGTGACGGGGGGAGAGAGAGAAGTCGAGAGCTCGGCAGCACTGAAGCAGTCTAACCTTGACAGAGAGCATCTTCTGACAAGCATCTGCCTCCTGTAATAATTTAGAAATAATCTCCATTCACAAAGGCCCAGCAGTCTGGCAGAGCAAATGCTCTGTGCCTGATCGATCACTCCGATTCAGCCAGCTGCCGGCCTCTGTGTGCACAGGCCCAACATCGATCTCAGGCCTTCTCCCTCTCCCTCTCTCTGCCGTACACAGTAAGATGATAAAGCCAGGAAGAGAATGAAAAGGTGAGAGAGAGAATGGAGATGCAGGTTGTGATGTCAAACTGAGAAAAACAAAAAGAGGGATATAGAAGTGAGCTTTGAAAGCAGATTTCAGAAATAATAGTGCAAAGTAAAAGAAAACAGAGAGAAGGCTATTGAAAATTGAAAACATTTTCGAACAAAGCAGTGAATGCATCTCCCCAAACTACAGTACAAAGCCAATCTAGGCTATTATGCTGCTGCTCCCCCATGATCCACTGCTTTATGACAAATATCAACCGGACAGCAGACAGTGCGTTTATTGAGCGTTTTGACAGGTACAGTAGGTGGCCACCTTGTTTCAGACACAAGGAATACACACTAGCCCACAGAGGCACATCCTATCAACACATCCAATTACTACTCAGCATTAACTGCCACTGTGCATTTGGCCCCTAGCAATTAATTGACTTTTAAATAGTCTGCCATTAGCACCAATTTAAATGAATAGATGTACTCCTCCGCCTTCACTTAGCATACACTTTGTCATGGCTGCCTTTAAGAAGGAGCGCCACTGTGTCATCTGAAATGGCAGTGCAGCAAGCAAGGTTTCAAAACAGGGTGAGGACAAAATGAACCACGTCTCTAAAATATGTCATTATCATGCACATATAACATGATTACAGTATCAGCATCAGATTAGACCTTTACACTGAAACATCTGTGTGCAGTGTGAGTGAGATATAACCTAACGTTGGAAGGATGGTGGGGGTACTCCCCCCTCACTTTTTACAAACTCATTTTTCGGACTACAAAGAAGACTTTAAGACTTTGTAAAAACCTTTTCAACATATTTTAAGACTGCAACACCACAAGTTGTAACTGGTTATCAGCAACACACCTTAACTCACATTTACAGCACTATACCCGTGCATTTATTTTGAGATTGCAAAACGTTCTTAGTTTGACCCCATTCAGATCGGCTGAGAGGGAACAAAACTTAAATAAAGTAGTGACTAACCCAAAGGCAAGGATTATTAAAAGTAATGATGGTCACTCACACTCTCTCTCTCTTTCCCATTAACAAACATTACTATTTGGCCTAAGAAATACATTGGCCAAAAATGATATTAAAATCATATAGGCTTAGACAGTCTGTCTGAATCTATGTTGCAAAAAATAATACCTCGTAAAATGCAGAATAAGGATCATCACTTTTGCTGAACTGATTTAATACCTTTTAACAGTTTTAAAGACCCTGTGGACACCCTGTATTTATTATAACAAACGTTAACAAAAATCAAATGTGATTTTAAGATTTGCCATTAGTGTAATACCCCAATGAACATACAATTACATGCTGGCAACAGAGTACCATTAATTTGGAAGGCGCAATAACCAGTTTCATAATGATGAAGGAAAAATCAGGAAATAGCCTACTTTTTTTGGGGGTGATTCGGAGAGACCTCTGACTTGATGTGCCCCCCCCACATACACACATCCATGAGACCAAATCTACACCCTTGAGTGTATAAGTGTAATGTATGGTATTATAAACTGTACAGTATGGGAAAGGGGGAGGGCCAAATTGCAGAGGCTTATGATGATAAGCTGAACCTGAGCTTGTAAGTTGTAATCAATGATAGGGATTAATGTGTATCAAAGAGAAGAAAAAGAGCCAGGTTTCTTTTATCTGAGGTCGCTAAGATTACAGGAGCAAAGGACACACATGAAAAAGAGAGAGAGAGCGAGAAAAGAGGCAAGGGAGAGAGACAGTAGAAGCAGGGGAGCGAAGGAGAGGGGGACAGAGTGAGATAATTATTATCATAGAGGTGGTTTTTCAAGGTCAATATTTGAGACTCTCCCCGACTGACTCTCTGACGCATAACCCCCCCCATCAGCATCTCCTCTCTCCGCCGCTGCCTCCAGGCAAACTCCTATCTTCCCTTCCCTTCTTCTCCCATTGCAACACCTTTTCCCTGTCACTCATTCAGCAGAGGAAGGCAGTGTCCCATCCCCCCGGTCACTGCCTCGAATGAGCCAGAGCCATAGCCGTCAGCTGGCGTATAGCTTTTCAAACACAGGATGAATTAAATGGGCGATAAACAAACAAACAGCCCTCCTTTCTGTGTAGTTTGGGGAGCCACCTGTCAGTCAGCGAAGAAACAAGGTAACAGGGCATCAAACCACATCTCCCAGCTCCTACTTCATTGGCCTGCAAGAAAAAACACCTGCCAATCATAAAAAGTGTTGGGTCATTATGTTATGACAGGCTGTCAGAGCTCCAGACGACAGTGGGGCAGAAATCATGGATGAGTAGGAGGAGGAGGGGCAACAGGCTGTAAAGGAGCGGCAGGGGAACCAGAGTTTGACAGCGTGAACTCAAAACTCCTCCCGAGGACTGGAAAGTACACAAGAGACAGAACATTTTAGCAGAAGAATATTTCAATTGTCCAAAAGCACTAACAATTCATGACAAAATACAAATGAGGCTCCAAGAGGTTTTATAACATTTTGAGAGTTTGTGGAGTTTGTCTCAGAGAAACGGCAGTTCGAGTGTGACGGATTTCCAGGTAAAATAGGTCGACGGTATGAGTTAAGTTTGATGGGCTCACTCAAAAGTGTGACTGGCTTAGCAAATACAGCATGACTCCACCCATACCTCCTTCGCCTGCGTTGGTAGGACAGGAGGCAAAGGACAAGGGAGAAATGACAAAATTAGAATCCAAGAACATTGTTTGGAAACAGATTTTGCCACTGAGATCCAAACACACAACTCATGATATCACACTGCTGGCTAGTATGACCCGCGGTCAGCACACGGAAAAATGACACAGAGATAACTGAACAACACAGGGCACAGAATTTGAAGCTAGAGCCTTTAAGTCTTTTCTCGTCTCAAGTTTTAAATAAATATAAACACATAGTTTGATCTTTTGATTTTTTTTTTTTTAATGGCACACACAAAATTTGTCATTATGCCAATTCTGTGATTAGATCCAATATAGTATGAATTGATACAAAAGTTTTTTGGTGATTTCACTGTGATGTCTTTACTGGATAAGATGACGAGTTGATCAAATAAATCAGACTGAAATGATTAGTCAATTAATTAATTAGTTAATTAATTAATATAATCAATTAATTCATTGTTTAGGTCACTTTTTCAGGGAAAAATGTGAAACATTATCTGGTACCTGCTTTTGCTCTGTTTTATATCATTGTGAACTGAATATCGCAAGGCAATCTTAAGATGTCTCTGGGACATTTTCTCAACTGAATGGTTAATCAATTAATTGGAAAAAAAAATGGACAGATTAATTGATAATGAAAATAATCATTAGGTGCAGCCCTAAAAGTGAAATAAAATCAAAGAAAACAGTACATGTCAAATAGTTAATAAGTGTCTTAACCCCAAAACAAGCATTTAAAAGCTGGTAATGATCACCAAACATGACTTTGAAAGTCCCAGAAAAGTCCTGAATCTAATGTGTGGGGGCCCCGTGGGAACCCTGACTTGTGCGCAAATTTTAGACACCAATAAAAGACCTGTTTCTTTTTTGCATAGCCACGATTGCAGGCCAATGCCACAACTGATATGAAATGATGCAACAAGCTGAGACAGACTCTGAACGGCTTCCACTTAAGAAACAAACAAAACAGAAGAGAAGTGAACAGCGCACTGCTAATGAATGCATACTTGGGAGAAATGGAACAGGGAAAATAATTCAATCTGCAGCCACCTCCTCCAGTCAGCCAAGGAGAACTGAGCTGAGGGGAAGGAGGAGGAGAAGGGAGGAAGAGGAGGAGAGAGGGCTGAGGCGTGGGATGCCTTTCTCCCTGGGCAGGGCTAGGGTGGCAGGCGCCCAGATAAGCTGGGGCTGAGCAAAGATTAACTGCTTGCTCTGATGGAAGAGCAAAATAAAGGCAAGCCGACCTCTGATTCCCTTGGCCTCTCTGCGTGAGTGTCCTTTCTCCGTGGGGACAAGTGGTCGGGATTGTGTACATTAACCATGATAAGAACGTTTTAACAAAGTCAACATCAGCTCAGGCAGAAACTAATGTCATTCCTCCTGTGAGCTACATGACCTCTCATATCCTTTCAAGCTCATCCCTTTTTGTCTTTCACATACAGTAAAACCTTTCATTTCCTGCAGTCCTACGCGGAAGACTTATACAATAGCCTCGGTGGTTGCACCTGCAGAACTGGCAAGCAGCTCCTAATTGTCTAAGTCTGTCCTGCTGCTGAAGCACAGGCCTTACAATAAGACAGAGCTTTCCTGGTGAAACTGAGCTCTTCTGCAAGATATGTAGTGGTCCAGTGAAGTTGATTTCTTGGATCATTCTAGTGTGGTTGAGCTCAAGTGCTAAAGCTCTGTTAGCTCTGCAAAGAATGGATCTGTCCTATTAGCCCCTGGCACGTTTTTTCTTCGCTGCTTCCTTTTCAGGAAAAAAGATGATCAGAAAAAACCCAACATCGGCTACTAAAGTAGCTTTTTACATTGCGTGTAATGGTGCATCTTCATAGGCAAAATAATTACATCCAAAGACGTACTACAATTCATACACATTTGTACTGTAAGAGAGACCGGTGTCTCACTGTGTCGCTGACTTAAATGTTGAAAAAAGAAGAATTCTGACTGACTGACTTACCAGCATGTAAATGGTTTTAAATGGTTTTAGAGTAACCAGGTTACTGTAGTGTATGTAAACATATTATCTAATAACTTTTCCTTCACTGATTTCTCTGACTAACCTGCTTTGTTGAAGACATGGTAATGTAATACATTTAGTTAATTCAGGATGTTTGCTACTCTCTGTGATGCTCTTGATTGATTTGCCGGTCTGTCTCTCTGTATGCTCAGCTGTGGAGAAAGAATAACTTACTAACAAATGCAATGTCTTTGCCACAAACATACAATACTGTTTATGAGACATTTGTTGACAAATGCACATAAATTTGGTGTTACTTCATGTGTAAATGTGTGTATCTGGTTATGTAAGGGCGCCACACTGTGAAAACAGCCCCTTCCTTCTGATCAATGGTCTGTCAGGAGCTAACAGCTCCTTTTCAGGACACAAGCCCGTTATTTGCCTTGTCCATTCAACAAGAAAGAAAAGAAGGGACTCGCTCAAGCAGAACCCGACTCTCCATCACACTGGAATTAAAGCGTCCCAGGGTCATAGGCAGGCTATGGATATCAGGGCAGCATTCAGATAGGGATTATTTACCGCACCACCAGCAGCTACTTCACTCACAAGCAACATCCAGCCTCCCACTCGTGATCAGGTTAAAAAGAAATACCTTCTCATTGACGAACAGCATATAAACTTATTTTACTGAGTCCAAATAAACTTTAAAAATCCGAAATTTACACGGGTAATGTGCAATTTCAGTGCAATATAGATTTTTATGCAAAGAACCACTCAGGCAATTAAGCAGTGTTTAATACAAGATGAATTGAAAATGGGGGGTAAAAGGGGCCTTATTTCTCCATCTCTGAGGTGTGTATCCACAAAACCTTGCACATCTATGTCCTCCCATGGGAACCATTTTACTACATGGCCCCTCGGCTGATGATGCTGATAAGAGGGAGTTGGCAGATAATCGCCAGGATGAAGAGGAGGTAGCGGTGGTGGGGGGGGTCTGATAGGGTGGAGGGCTGGGGAATTGGAGGTTGTGTGGATTTTGACTTCCTTAGAACAGCAGACCATAATGACATATTTCATTTGTTTTTTTTTAAATCACTTTGCCATTCTATGGCTGTGCCGTTTTGTCATTGAAAATACAATTTTCTATTTGAACAAGGCACTATTTTTGCGCAATGCTTATTTCATTTTTTCCACCACACAGCGGTATAGCATATATTTTCTCTTTGATTGCTGAGGCATTTTCAAAAGCCCCTTTCATAAAAATGATCTTTTTCAATTGTGCCCTCTAGGAAAGAAAACAAAGAACAGACAAGAGCACTGCAAAAAAAAAGGGGAGAAAAGTTGCGTTTTAGCACAGTGATTCCTGATTCAAGTGTCTCTATCTCTGCTTGTCTCTTTCCTCACTGCAGATACCAAATCGCACATTGGAGACTAGAAATATATGTTTTACGCAGCTTGGAGAGATGGCTGCATAAAAGCACAAAGCAGTCATTTCTATTCATTTGTCTCTCGCTGACGGGGAAATGAAGGAGTGAAGCAGATGCTATTGCTACGTGAACAAGTTGCTTAAACACAGAAAGCATTTTTTCTTTTCAAAAAGTAGTTGGATAATTAGATGCTGAATCAATTCCCCCCACTTCCTGCCTGGAACCCATATTGTCACTCAAATGAATGATTTTGTGTGAGGTGGGAATGCAGAAAAGAAATATATAAATCTTCTGCTGTACACTGACATTTGTGTTAAGAGGGGAAAAAAAGTTAAAGCAGAGCATTCAAATTGGGCTTAAGATGGTACATTCAGAGCTACAATAAATGAGTGCATTGAAGATGTGAAGAATTATGCTGGAGGCAGCATACTGCCTCGAAGCAGATCAGGTTCTGACATTTTGTCATTGTGAAATTTTGCCAAGAAACAGTCGGTGGGATGTTGTGACCTTTATCCGTGGGAGTGATAGAATGACCCAATACTATAGACAGAATGTTTTTACAACACGATGCTGCGACCTATCCCTGCGTGTGTACTCGTAATGACCTCCCACTCAATTTGTGTGTCAGTGTGAGTGTGTGTGAGCATGAGGGCTGCTGACCTTCTGACGCGTCTGTAGTGGGCAGCAGCATAGTGACGCTATCACAGGTGTTTGTCAGTGTACAGGTGACTTCTCTTTTGAAGGGTAAACAGGCGATGCTTCAGCAAATTCTCTCAAGGGTTGGAGGAGGTTAGTCGGCCATACGTTGAGTGAGGTAAGTGTGTCCGTTCATGTGTGTGTAAGTGGGACTGTGTGTGTGTGTGTGTGTGTGTGTGTGTGTGTGTGAGAAGTGCAATAGCTTTGCTGCAGGTTGTAACAGATGGTTGCTAATGGAAGTTCATAGATCTGAATGACAGGGGCCAGGGGATTGGGGAGGAGATTATGGGCGGAGATGTGTGATTCAGTGCGTGTGTGTGTGTGTGTGTGTGTGTGTGTGTGTGTGTGTGTGTGCATGTGTGTGTACTCGCACGCATCCGTGCGTTGGAGTGTGTCTACCTCTGTGTACATATGCACAATTAGTGTGCATATCACTAAGAAGGTAGACCAACTAATGCTTCTAGCCCTTGGGTATAGGAAGATAAATGTCGCACAGAAGTTTCAAACCACAGTAGAGGTGTAGCTTTAGGGGTCGTCAGTGAGTCCACCACTTTGGTCTAGGCTGAAATATGACTTCAACAATCCTTAAATGTTTCCTCTAGTGACACCATCAGGACATTTGTGGTTTTGAGTGACATGTTGCGACAATTTGGGAGAAACATTAACGTTCTCCTCAAAATAATCTGTGATCACTTTGGTGGTCTGTTAAAGTTTCATCTAGTGCCATAACCAGAACCTTGATTTGTCCAATACATAGTTTACATAGTTGACCAAATACTGCCTCAGATGTACTTTGTGTTTAATGATAATTAGCAAACGTTAGGATGCTGACATGCTAAAATATCAGCACTGTCACTGTATGCATGTGAACAGAACCACTAGTGTGGCTGTAGACTCTTGTTTATGTTGTGGAATTTTATCATATTAAAACATGAGTATTACAGAGTTCATTATCAGTTTGATCATTGATATCTCATTGAAGTGGATGGTAATGGTGAGTCAAACTGGACCAGTCATTCAGTGTAGTTCTCAGCTCATCCTGGGAGAAAGCTGAATTAGTAATCGCTTTGTATGGTTTCTGCAGAAAATAAAACATCAGTTATGACTGTTGATATAAATATCACACAGTAAAGACAGTCATACTGCTACATTTATTACATTTCAATAATCAGCAGGTGTACTGAAAACCCTGCAGACATTTTATATATCACACCTTTTCCTCTGTTCCAATATTGCACCTGAATGAACTTTTTAATGGTTTTCAAACATTTTGCAGTTCTGCCAAGAGATGCCAGAACGTCATTCAAAGCATCAGTTTGAAGGAACATGACCCTAAAGGCATACATAAAAAATACCATAAATGGTGTATGTCCTCAGGAACCTGATGGAATCTCTCTACACAGAGAGACAGAAATTAGATATGCTTTTGCCAATCAGTGCACACTGCGAGTTATAAAGTTTTCTCTTCTATTTTTACCCAAGTAGAGCTTGGCCTACTTCCCCTGTTCTTCCCTGATGGGACCTGAGAGTTATAACTGCCTCTCCAAAGGCCTACAGAAAATGGAAAATCAAATTACTTTGATAGAGTCTGACGGTGGTGGTGGGAGGGCTGGGGTTGTAATAAGTAGCTATGTCTTCTACAACACCATATACAAAATGTTTCACGCATGTTAAAGTTCTGACTGGTGGTTGGGTTCATTAGTTATTCAAACTATCTGACCTCCCCACAGCACTCAGACACACTCATTATGAAGCCCATGTAATTAATTAAGCTCCCTAAATGAACAAGCCATACCGAGGGGTGCTCGTTATAACTGAGTGGCATGCTGTGCCTCAGGGAGGTTAATAGTAAGTGTGTGGATCACCCTTTAATACTATAATGATGAGGGCAGGGTTGGACGTTAACAGCTGACATCAGAAATATGATGGGTTAGAGGAGAAAAAATAAATTGCAAAGGTGTAAAGATATAAGCTATGAAGATATAGTTTGAGTCCATGCAGACTTCATTGAATATTCAGTGGTTATTGTGAAGTACAATAACAAAATCCTAAGTAAACACAGAGAAGACTACCTTAATACTGGTGGTAATGATAAGCATGGCATACACACTCCCATAGATTCTTGCAAAGATTCACTTGAATGTCGCCACAGAATGAGGTGTGAGGGGAGCGAAGCTGCAGGGAAATCTCGCTCCCTCTGAAAGTGAGAGACAACTCCTTCATTTGTCATCACTTCACGCCAACAGGAGGGGCATAATCGCTTGCTGCCGGTGGTGTAATTCATTGTGGGCACACCAGCTGCTGTCATACTGCTGCTGTTGGGAATGGCAGAAACTTAGAATTCAAGTGTTTCAAGTGATTTAGAAAGCTTGGCAATATCTTTAAAGATCTCTTTTAAAGGATGTATACAGTCTTGTCAATTTACGGGCACAGCAGGCAACATACAACACAGCACAACACTGGGTGGCTGATTGAAAAGAATTGCCGGCGGCTGTGTTAAAATCAGTAACCAGGCCTGCGTTAGACAAAGACAGAGATTCACTTTACTAATCCTCCAGCTCTAGTATTCTCCACCACTGAGGGCCAATCCAGATCCAAGTGACAGCCCTCACTACTCACATCAGCTTCACAGTGGTGTGATAGCGGGAGCCTCATTTCTAGGGATAGTGGCCCTTTAAACGACTGAGGGCTAAATTTAGCTGTTATAAATTGGTTATTTGTGCCAGATGCCTGTTCAATTAAAGCCAGTCACTGAGGCGTCTGAGATCTCACTGGGATGACGACTCAAGTCATCAACCACACACGCCAAGGATGTGGTTATACTGCCAGTGTTGTTGCAGTAACAATAATTAAACTGTTGATTTCTTGTTGGTTTTTTGGCCCACAATTAACAAATAACCATATGAAGTATGACGTATTATTAAAATGAACAAGTACACTACTGCCTTTTCATTAATTTTCAGACTACTAAATGTTCAAAGCTGCATTTCACTGGCGGAAAGAGTTTGCTGAAACATGGGTCTTGAGCAGCTTCAGAGTGTGTGTTTCCTTAGTGAACGCAATGCGTGAACTCAACATGAAGTTACTTTATGTGGGCTGAATATTCTGTGAGATCACTCATAAAGCTGGTACAGCTCTGCAGTGGTCATTCAGCGTAAACGGGTGGCTGCTGAGTTACAAAAACACATAACAACATTGGCGTTTTTTTCAAAGAAATTATTATTTTGATGCGTTCCGTCATGGAAAAGTATACAAAGCTGTCAGACGAAAACGAGACCACGAGCAAGCAAAGTACGCGTGTGATCGACGGCCTGCTGCTACCATTTTGAAGTTCGATAACTGTTCAGTGTCAGCTCTAATTCCCTCAGTCTCTTTAGTGGAAATGCTAGCGGGTATTTCAGATGTCATTTCTCAGCAATGTAGAAATGTCAATACAGTGCAGGTGAGCTCGGTGTGATCAGGTCGCTAAGTTCACAGGTGAGTAGATCTAAATGTTCACACCTGTGCCAACACATGCGTGCTCACACTCCTTTCAACATTCACGTCGGCTGTGCGTGCCACGCGCGAGAGTCTGTGTCTCAGTGAATTATTAATGGATGTAATGTGATGACAGATGACTCGCAGCGGCCCGTCCCTCCCCATCCCTGACCCGACTGTGTCGTCTTGGTTTCCACGGTCAGGGGGAGATGGAGGCCCGTGCAGTCTGATTGATTAATTCTGTCAAGCACACTTTTGTTGTCCCTGCAGTGTCCGGCCCAAGCTCTTCTGCAATCTCTCACAATCACTATCAGCATGACTGCAAAGTCACAGAACATCTTCGTCATTCTCGAAAGAGAACCCCGCCCACCATTTTCTTCAGTTCATTTTATATTCTTCTCCAACAAAACAGGCCTACTCATGTCATGTCCAATTTGTGGTCTTAAAACTCTCTTACTACAAAACGGCATTTCATCAACTCAGGTTTGATGACTATAACTTCATAGGAAGTTCAGTTTACTTATTTTTTCACACAAACAGTATGATGCAACATAATACTTACGTTGTTCTGAACCAGAAGAAAATCTCACACAATTTTATTTTACAGTTTGACAAATCTGATCAATGTTCACTCAAGGTCCACTTTCTAGTGTTAAATCGTTCAGTTAGTTACATAAAGGTAAAGGATGAAACTGCTTACAGTCTGTCTTACAACAAATGAGAGAGACAGAAAAGATATGAAGTTAATTGGGAAAATATATCTATATTATCAATATTGTTTCAAGAGAGAGAATATTAAAAACACATAAATGTTTGGATGCTGCGACTGTTGTACTAGATATTTTAACAAGATATCAGGGAAGCTGCTGGGCCGGACACAAATACACCTCAGGTGTGAACATCCCAGGTGCAACTACACTCCACATCAGTTTCACTTCTGGTCGAAAGATATTTATGCACATCTGCTGTCGCTGTGTTGCACACAAACCTCAGAGTGAATCATATCGGTGGAGTGAACCACGGATCTCAGCATGCGCACTTTAAGTTTAACTAAAAGGCCTCAGTGAAAACAGTGTTTTATTCTACGACTGCTACTGAGGCTTTCCTCACTAAACCTTACCTTAAAATTGTCAGTAAATTGGCTTGGATGGATTGTCTAAGAATATTCAACCAGGCCTTGTCCCTTCACCTTCCTGCCTAATCTCCATGGTCTGACCCACCAATTATCTCAATAACCAACCCAGTAGAGTGCTGTGGGTGTGTATCCATCAAGCAGCAAGCATCCCAGAGGCAGCCATCCTTCAGCATGTAAGTGGTATTGGGATAGTACTGAAATCTGTGTAATTGGATTAGACCAACCTTAGTCCCCTCTCTATTCCACCAGTCCCCTCTGTGAAATCATAACTTAAGAGCTTTGACAATAGTAGTTTTGCTGTGCAGCAGCTGATGGGAACGTAACATGATCTCCGTCTGTAGCTCGTGGCCTCATCTTCCCTACCCGAGGCTGGAAAACCCCAGCAGCCGCTTGACTGACAGCTCGGCTGTGCTTGGCTTTGATTGACAGCGTACAGGATGTTGTGCTGTCTCTGATGGTTCTGAGGGGCCCAACAGATCTCAGGCCTCTATGGCGATCATATGGAGCATCACAAAGAGGAGCAAAGGAAGGGATGAGGGCTCAGATCAGTCTGGGAGGCCTATGACACCTGAACTTCATACACATGACAGGTTACATGGAGGGCTGTGTTCTCTCTGGCTGCTCTGGGTTGTTGCTTGCAGCATCACTCAGGTGAAAGCTTGTTGCTCCGGTCACATACACATAGGAAGGCACAATGAAAGTACAAAAGAAGCAAATGCAGTCGCATGTGATGTGCACATGCACACAAACACTCACGGAACTGCTGCTACCAGCACAGTATATTGTACCCTCTCAGCTAACATGATCTCACATAATCAAGCAACAGAAAAGGTTACAATACATCCCAGTGTGTATCAATACATTATTTTATATTGTGGCTAGAGGGGAAGTGATATCTGCTTAGTTCACTTTTTCAATGTGCCGCTGACCTGCTGTGGTCAGGTACTGTGGCTGCTGCTCTCTAGAGCGTGTTGATTTTCCCTGTAGCATGAACCCGTTACCAAAGAGCCCTCTAAAAGACTTTCACTAGGGCATGACTTGAAGAAGGTAACTTTTCATATTCTGCTCAAAAGAAAGATATGGATATAATGGAACTTGCATTGGCTTTGCATTGCGGGACAGGAACTTACTAACTTACTTTGAGTGGCTGCAAAAGTCAGTTCATCTTCACTCAAATTCAAATAAGAAAGAAATGAGTCCAGGTGTCAGCTGCAACTCACAGGGCCACTGAAGTAAGCTAAAATATTAAATATCAGAGGAAGCTTTCCTGAATCATATTCCAACCTGCCTCAGAAAACAAAGAGATTTATATAAAGTGTCCAGAGGCAACATGCATCCTGTCAGCCTACCAAGGTTTGTGTTACATTTGAATTTTGGCACCGAGCGGAGAAACAGATCATTGTTTGAGAAGACGGCTGCAGCTAGAGGCAAGAAAAGGAGAGCAGACAGGGACATGGAGTGGACGAGATTAGGACAAGGGAAGGAAAAAAGTAAGTCTTTTGACAAAAAGTAAGTCAGCTTATGCTGCTTCCATTTTTACAGTGAGGGGTACATTAAGTTCATTGCACTTTGAATGATATTTTATAGATATTTAGATACCCATTTCAATAGTGGCTGTGTGAAAACAAGCATATTAGAATATTAGTTAGGCCAAATGTGGATGTTATTATTATGCAGGATACAAAAAGGCTCTGTGTTAATTAAGCTGTCTCCTCTAACTGTTGCACACCACAAACTGTGTCTTGTTCATTGCAGTAATAATGCCAGCTTTAGTGTGAGCCCAGGCAGGTAAACAAATAAATGCTCACATACTGGATTTGTTGTTTTGTTTTTTTCGCCCCAACTTGCATTTAATGGATTCAAATGTTTTGCTAATTTAGGAATTAGGGCTAAAGCAACTAAATCCAGAGCACTGAGAAATGCTTCCCTCCGCACTTTACATCAGTAACTGAGTATTTAGAGTCAATGTGTATTTTCTCATTAGTAATATAAACATGAATTACAACGAAACACCCCAAGCAGTATTTAAATAGGTTGCAGAAGAATAATTTCTTCTTGCATGTGACAGCATACACACACACACACAAACACACACACTTCCTCTTTTTTAAATGTGTGGCAGGGAATATTTCGGACTAAATAATCATTACAGGGGGTAGAAACAGGCTGGAATATAAAACGCTGTCAATACTGTGCTGAGCGGAGTTTGAGACCTTCTTATCTGCAGACTGCATTAAGACATGGCTTTCACTTTTCTCTGTATGAATAATAAGTCCGCATGAATTTATTCCCCTACAGTCTTGAATTTTTAGTTTTAGTGAAAAAGAAACACATCATAACCTGCTTAAATGAAACATATTAAGTTTTTGTTAAGGTTTGTCTTCTATGATGACATAATGACTCCCTATTTCTTTGCATATCTTGTTCCCTTTTGCAATTTTATCATCTGACTCTTTTCCTCTCCTGTCTGCTTTCTTCTTTTGATTCCCCCCAATCTTTCTCTCCCTCCATCTACCCCCCCACCCCTTTTGCTCCCTCGCTCCTTCCCTCCCGCTTGCTGCTCATTTTTAAATCTATGAATTTCTGAACATCATTTTCTTGATTTTTCCACGCCCCAGGGAGCCATTCTCATTCCAGCCCCTCTCTTTTTTCACCTCATTTCCTCCTTCCTGAGTGAATCTCCCAGACAGGATGTGAGGTGACAGTGTGGCTGAGGTTAGGGTGGAGAGGATGTGGTGTATGTGTGTGTGTGTTGAGGGAGGTGTAGGGCAAGAAGATGGGGGTATAGTACTGCTCACCCCTCTTCCATAAAATTGGGGTGTTGGGAAACGCCATTGCAAATCTAATCCTACACATGACCACAGGAAATGTACAGTAACGGCCTTCTTCTCTTTTAGGATCCAAGCTGTAGAATTAACCGTGCCTTTGAGAGACTTCTGCTCCTTGGCATGAATGTGCCTCATCCCACAGGACCTCATGCTCTTAAAAGATATACACTTCTGCCCCTTTATAAGGCTTCAAAACTGTGTTGAAAAATGTCAATGCTTTCTCTTTGAGTAACCATATCTGGGCCGAAACAGAAGAAAGAAAAGTGGACTGTCCCTCAGTCGCCCCCCATCTTTAAATAAGGAGCAATGTGGATGAAATTGAAATTATACCTTGCACGTACTCAACACGCACTAAAGAAACTGTTACACACACATAAAACTAAGGCTCAGTGTTCTGTAGTATAAGACAAAGATTTTTGTGACATGATTGTGTAGGTTTTCTAATATGGAATAGGTGCACATTTATATGCAGGGTAAAGTTGGAATAATATGTCTTAAATGAACATTACAGCCTTAGCAATTTCAGAGTTCATGTGTGTGACTCAAGCACCTGATAAGGATGATCACAGTGACCACAGTTAAAAAGGAATCAGTTTATCATTTAGATGTGTGTGCAGCTGTACTTGTATATGTGGGTGGAGATGATGAGAATCACCAAACTGATTAAAAGGAGCGCCTTGCTGCCATTGTGGGAAAAAGAAGAAATTTGCTTTAAATACCAATAAATACAAATATTAATAAGGTAATTTGGGAATGATATGCTCTCAACACATCCTGTAATGTGTGAAGATGATTTTAACAAAAGCTTACTTGTGCAGACTACTAAACAGTGGACAACATTTTGATTTTAAAATCCAAATGTTCAGGATTAGCACAAATGCTCTTCTACTTTATCTCTGACTTTTAAAAATTAAAAATTGATTGTGTATACTTTTCTCATTTCCCTCCTTGTCACTCATGTTTCCTGCCTCTGTGACCCCCCCTCTCTTCTTCTCCGAGAGGTTAGCGCTTCCCCACTGTGAGAGCGAAACACAT
Organism: Gadopsis marmoratus; assembly: GCA_036023855.1. NCBI lineage: Eukaryota > Metazoa > Chordata > Actinopteri > Centrarchiformes > Percichthyidae > Gadopsis > Gadopsis marmoratus. Next base: position 11,599 of record JAVQJF010064296.1, on the reverse strand, counting down.
TTTTAACTAATCACAGGACTGTCTGAGCATAACAGTGGTAATAATTACATCCACAAATTCAGGGCGTTGAAATGATAACCTCAGAAATAAACCTTCGTCTCATGCACCACACAAACTCTTTCAGAATATATGCCTCCAATATTAAACAGCAAAAAAAAAAACTTGTGCTAAATCATGCAAAAATATAAAGATGATCAACTCCATTTTTTGTCATTGACAAAATATAATCGGCTTAAAATGTCATGGTCCGGGCTGGTTTTGGCACGCTTCCCCTGTGTTTTCTAGTAGGTGAGGCTGGCTGTCATCATACACACCTGGCCGTCACCTCCTCATCACACGCCTGCCACTCATCTCGTCTCATCAGCTACAGCAAATCTACACGGACCATCCAGAGGATCGGCGGCAGATCGTTATTGAGCATGAAGTGCGGCGTGGTTTCCCCGGCCTCTCCTCTGGGTGTTTCGCCTTCCCCGGTTCCGGATTCACAGCCAGCCTCTCCACCTCCTCTCCGCCGGCCCAGCCCAAAGATCACTCTTGCAATAAAGACTTTGTTCACACACCTCACTACTGCCTGTGTTTGCTCCTGGGTCCACCTCCCCCACAACACACAACATAAAATCATATTTCAGCTATAAAGTGGAATTACACTGCTTTCTACAAGAATTCAAATAGAAGGAGTAAAGTTGATCTCCTCCCATCACCCAATTGTGCGTCCACATGGAAAGGAAGAACGCTGAACAGAGAAAGATAGTACGCCTGCAAAATAAAAACTACTACATGATGGCCAAGTGTGAAGAATATCATCAGATAAGCACAAGATGTTAATGCTGACAAAATAATGTTTGGCATTGTTTAGATCATTTGTGGTCTCACCCAAAACCGATGAATGTCCTCTACAATATGTGATGTCTCAGCTAATTGGCTGACTGGACCATGAGCAGAAGATTCTTTTACGAGCCTCGAAAATATTTTTTGGGAAGCTGACAAGCACCAAATCAGAGCTCAGAGAATGTAATGACAGAGTTATTGGGTTTTTGAATAAGATTTTCAGGCATTGTGTTTTGTATATCTTGTAATAAAACACAACACATGTATTTGTATGAACAGCAACTTGACATTCCAGGAAAGTGAAATATCTACCATGTATAGTTTGTATTTGGGCATAGTGCATGTTTCTAAACAGGTGTTATAATATATGGAGCATTGTGCTCTTACCTCTAGCGCTTTCCTCTTACTGTTGAGCAGCTTGGAGATGTCCCGTGCCACTCGCACCACCAAGTCCTCGGGGTTGTTTCTCTTGATTTCAAACTGGCTCTTCTTCTCACTATAAATCTGCAGATGAAGAACACAGGGAATCAAAGGTCAGGTTTACCGGAGCCATTAGTTTAATTAAGGAGATCACAGAGGAGCGGTCTGCTTATTCTCAAGGTAGCCCACAAGATGACAAACATTTACTGTAGAGCAGGCAGCACGCAGCCTGCCATTATATCCATAAGCCTCAGCACTGTAGCAAAATTAAACACAGAACAGAGCCCCAATGGCAAAGCACTTAGCTAGCCAGTTGCAGCCTAGCAGTGTGGATCAAATTAAAGAAACGCAACTTCCAGCAAATCCTCACTTGCATCTCCACAATGTTAAGTCCTTCGGAAGTGAAATTTATTTACAGCTTGGTGACGTATTTGTAGATTCATCCAATGGGTTACTAAAGGTTATTATGAACTAGGATTAAAGAATCTTTGCAACTCTTACTGGGACATCATCAGGATGAAATCAGGCAAGACCTATTTAACAGATACAGACTTTGCAAAGCACAAAAAAATAAAAAATAAAATAACTTTGAAAAACAAGTAAGAGAAATGGGTTTGGAATGCCACAAGGGACTGGGATGTTTGGAAAGGAGGGGCATCCAGAGGCAGAACGACAGATGCTTGGACCGCTGACAGACGAAGGTACTTGGGAGATTAGTCTGCTCCCCCTGGAAGAATTGTGAAGGCTGACTCAGCAGCCCGGGCTCTCTATAGGATCTGTGGTCGACAACAAAGCACCACCCGAGGGCTTACTACTTATCCTGCTGCCCTAAGACACTGCAAGACCCACTTTCACACAATAAAACCATTTTGTATAGTTCTTATGAAGAAAACCCAGGAAATTACTATTGTTGTTGAATATTTTAAACCTTACATGCAAGACCGAAATGCTTTACTCAGGTTGTGTGTCTGGGATAACTGCCCTTAGTTTGAGATGATAAACTCACTTCTTCACTCAATCATTTAACTCAAGTAATTACACACATTTCATTGAACATTACATACGAGATATAAGGCAATACACTTCACAGAGAAGTACTACAACCAACAATAAGTCAAATCAAGAATAAAAAGATATAGAAAATCTTGATTTATCTTCTAAAACTAACAGTTTGCCAGTACATGGGTGTAAGATGCAGGGTTGAATTGAGTGGTTTCTAAGGTCCAATTAAGGATTTTTAAGGTTGATTTCAGCTTTGATTTCAGCTTCCTGTTGTTTTCTCATCAAGGCCTGAGATTAGTGCTTTCATTAACAGCAGTCTGTTATTGAAAGCATGTTGGTTTTTCAGCGTCCATGTGTCCACTAATGCAATCACTAAAGCTATTTTTAGGCCTGAGAAATATGCCAGCCATAGTGTAGATTAATGAACACAGATCTAGTCCAACATTATCTGGCAAAACATAGATGTAAAATTGTGTATCCTCTGCACGGCAATGAAAACTAATATCATGCTTACTGATGAGTTATCTCAGTTTAGCCTGTAATATTTATAATATTGTGAACATGTCAGTTAGACTGGAACTTCACAAATATACAGTACTGTTTTTGTTGACCATCAGTGGTTCATTTCGTCTGGCTGCATGATGTGGCTAGTTGGTTTTCATTTCATTTTCATTTGAAGTGACAAAAGCATGTGTAACCATTTCCTATCCAGCAGTTGGAAGGGTCCTGAAGTGCAAAAGTACAACTTATATTCCAGTTACAGTGACCACCAGCAGCCAAATGAGGACAGAGTTTGAAGTGAGATAAAGAACAGCTTGTCTGCATCCATTCTTGTTTTTATTGGACTAGCGTATACGCATAGTTCAACAAAAGACCAAATCTATCTGTGAAACAATGCTTTCTTATGTGTATTTAAACAACCATTAAAGCTGAACCTGAAAACAGGATGAGCAGGGCCTGTACATTTTGCAGACCCCTGCTATTTGTGGGCTGATCAGTTGTCTCTGTTCACAAGGAGCATTGTGTGTACTTATCATGTGATTGATGTCATGAATCAATTAAACTAGGCTATTGTGGCCTTAGCTTTGATTTACTGTCCAGGGTGACTCAATTGGTGATCTGCACACACATCAGTTAGATCAGGTCAGGCATGATTGAAATCAGCACATCGCCTGATTCTGAGGTCTAGATTCCAGTGATTCTCATATATCTTTTAAAATTGCCAAAGTAAGGATCTCTTGCTCCGTCATGAAATATGTTTGCGGGATTGATGTGTTGATGTGCAGCAATTAGGGAAGGAAAACACTGGCGTCCATATATAATCCGTCTCTGTCGAGCTGAAGGCTGGGCAGGCAGCCAGAGGCAGTTTCCTGCCACTGGCCCACTGAGCGGGCAAACCTGGCCCCAGCAGCACGGACCATGCCAACCAAGCACTCTGTCGCGATTGTCTGGTGTCTTATTTTGGCCGCCCTTTGAGGGATCAGGGATCCTTGCTTAGTTTGAAACAGCACTTTAAACTACTTCTCAAAGTGAAATGTGAAGGAGAAATCTGCATACTCCATCATAATGCGGCAAAAAAAAAAAAAAAAAAAAAGATGATCTTTTTAAATGTGTTTTGATGAGTGAAACAGGTGGTTCAGTTCCTTTTAGTTTTGTTTCTTTCATTTTGTGCTTCAACTGCTCATCCTGAAAAAGTCATTAGTCTGCAATTCGATGCAAGCACACACTCACGCACACACTCACGCACACACACAAAGTCATTAGTCATTAGTCCTCAGATCAGAATGAGGCAGTCCTCAGACCTGAGACCAATAATCACGTGAGTATTAACACACATGAACGTATCCACACAAACACACACACACGGTGACACACACCACATCAGAGGGCTTTTTGTCAAGGTGGAAGAAGCCATTAAAGGAATCTTATTAAACCATAAAACAAGAGCGAAGGTTTCTCCGCTCCATTGACAGACTACAAACCCCTGACTCTTTTAAGCAATGCATTTTTCAAGTCGATTTAAAAACCATGTCAAATTTGTTTTTAAATCAATATTCATTCCCTTAATGTGCGGTAGTGCTCTCTGGGTCTGCTGCTCTCTGGAAGATTCGTGGCAGTCTCGGGGACATTACAGGCAGAGCCTTCTCTACTCTGAGCTTAGAAACAAAACACAAAAGACAAAGACAGAGATCAGTGAGACACGAATTGCTTGTGGGTATTCAAAAATATTTTTTATAACACGCAGTAAGGTCCCCTTTTTGTTATGGTAAACCCTTTAAAAAAAAAAAGGAGCTGAGGGAGTATTCTTCAGGGAGTAAACTTAGCTCCATTTCTTGTCCTGCACTATTCTTCTATATTTGGGGATTTAAAATGATTCTAATGTACTGCATAATTGTGCAGTCTCTGCTACTAAAATCATCAAACAGCTTCATTGGGAAAGGCATTGCTTAATTACCTCCTCAAAGCACAGAGCCAGCAAACTATTGAGAAATTAAGTCAACCACTGACATTGTGGTGCTAAATATATGAAAATTAGCTGCGGCAACACACGCTCAGTTGGTAAATGCAAACCAGCACTTAAGTCTCAAATAAAAGCAGAGCTATTATCAAACTGACTCAAACAACATCAATAGTGCATCTAGGCAGAAAATACAGATTACAGTTTATTCCTCATTGACATGTATGGATTATACACAAGACCTTTTCTTCTATTTGCCAGTAGACAGAAAGTAAACCCACACAGGGCTGGACAATAATTCAATGTTACCATTTATCATTTATAACCAAAATCTGTCTTAGCATATTTTCTTGAATATGTGAGAATTTTAAGATTTTATAGTACTCGCAAAAAAAAAAAACTTCACTCAAACATTTTCATTTTAAAATCAAAAAATCGTAACATTGAAAAAGACTTCAAGCTTTCATAGTTATTGTATTAATATTGCCCACGTTGCCCAGCACTAAATGTCCGTAAGTCTAACAGATGATGGATCAGTATCATACATCTGAGCTCTCGCATGCTCCCTGAGTGTAAATGAGCATGGCACCAGTGTACTGTATCCACCTACACGGTTTGTCCCCCTCTCCAGTGACCTATGTCTATTGTACATCATGTGCTGCCACATAAACAGCACTTGTATCCATGCGTCTTCCATTTAGTACGTGAAACACTCTGGAAGTATGCCTGAGGAAAGCCTGTTTTATTATTTTATCACTCGCTACGCTATATGGACTAATAAAAAATATACAAAGAGTGACAAATAGTACTGCGGGGTGCTCTTCTAGCTCCTGTTACATTCAGATGAGGTCCTTGTCCGTTCTGAGAGAAGATTGAGCTGTGCTGTCAACCACGCAGAGCTCCGGCCCAGAAAGAAGCAGCCGGCCTATGAGCATTAGGTTGGAGGAACACCGGGTGCAGACCGACAGCACATGGTAATGCTGGCCTGAGGAGCTTTAAATCCCCTTTAGCTAGAGGTTGGAGATAAGTGACCATCATCGCTGAAGGGCCATAAGCACATCAGCCCTCCTGAAATTATATTTGAGGGCTTTAGAGCTTGACTCACTCACAGGTAATAGGGCAGGTACAGGAGAAAAACCAAGCACTGTGGCAGGCAACTTGTCTGATAATCATATGCAGTGCGAGGCAAACCACTTGTGGGTACTTATAAAAAATAAACAGCAGGAACAATAGAGTTCTGCAAAATCTTGCTATTATTATACACCGATCAGCCAGAACATTATGACAACAAACTGAGATGCACTGTGTTCTGACACCTTTCTATCAGAACCAGCATTAACTTTTATCAGCAGTTTGAGCTGCAGAAGCTCTTCTGTTGGATCGGACCACACGGGCCAGCCTTCACTCCCCACGCGCATCAATTAGTTTTCCTTCCTTGGACCACTTTTGGTAGGTACTGACCTACCGCTAGTCGCCTAGCAATCACAGTTTGGTCCCTGTCAAAGTCGCTCACATCCTTACGCTTGCCCATTTTTCCTGCTTCAACACATCATCTTCGAGGACAAAATGTTCACTTGCTGCCTAATATACCCCCCCCACTGACAGGTGCCATGGTAACAAGATAATCAGTGTTCTTCACTTCACATGTCAGTGGTCATAAAGTTATGGCTAGTCGGTGTACTATCCAACTACATGTAAGCGTCATTGTAGATACAGTAAGTAGTAACTTTCTTTATTTAACTGATTTGCTTTAGTCTGCTGCAATGTACACAAAGCCAGAAAAATGCATAGTTGGAAGTGGAAGAAATATAAAAAAAAACAAAAAGAATATGACAAAACAGAAAAAAAGAATAAAATGGATGTGACTGTTTTGTGGTCCCCATCCTTTTTGTAAAGAGGAAGGATAATTCATGGATTGAAAAAGCTGTAGAGCAAATTAGCAGTGTTAGTCAGTTATGCTGTTGGCTCGAGGCTGTGACGCCTGGACAGCTTTCTGTGTAGGCCTGTCATTCTCACAGGAAAAGAGGAGAGGTGGCTCCGCAGAGAGCCACTGACGGCCAATCGAAACCTTCTGCTGCTAACGCTCACGCAGGAAACAATAAGTAACTATGCCAATCACCACCAATATGCTTTCTCTGGCAGTCAGGACTGTCAAGTGCACACAGAAAAATCACACACACACACACACACACAGTGAGACATGCAAATGTATACATGCACGAGCCCACATTCACGCCCTCTGTACGGCTCATACATGTCACACATACTCACATTCTCATCATTAGCCATGATGACTGGTTCCAGTGTGCCAAGCTCTGAGTGTCACTGTAAACACACAGATGGGGAGACAGAGGGTGGCAAGACTCCAGAAAATCACTGTTAAAAAGTGGTATGCAGATTCAGCTGGCTCCCAACACTCAACAAAGAGGCCCACTGTTTTGCAAGTCAAGTACTCCTCAACTTCAGCATTATAGAAAAAAGTTGTTAATGCTGCACAGAATTTCTAAACCAGCTAATGTTATCTCACAAACCTGGGATTTTTCAAAATGTTCCTCCTGTCATCAACGCAGCGGAGGAAAGTCAAAACGGTAAAAAGATTTCTGTCTGCTTCTGCCACTTTGTATGAAGACATATTTGTTGACTTTTTCGCAGTGTACGCTGGTAGGACCGATGTTCTGTGGTAGTGTTGATGTTATTGTCCCGTCATCTGTGTCTAAGAGAGAGGACTGCTTATCTCTCTGTGAAGTCAGCCACAATAGGCCGTGTCTGGCTGCTGCAGCGTGGAGGTTGACAGAGACAGATGCCACATCATTAAGGAATATTAGTGGGCTCTGCCGAGCAGACCCAGCTTCCATGGGCCCCAGGAAGAGTTCAATACGAGAGAACACATAGGGAGCAGCAGACCCTCAGAAGAGCTCGATAAGACACAACACAGCAGAAGCCTCTCATAGCTCAATAGGGCTAGAAGCCTCCAGAGGAGTCCAGTCAGACGCTGAAAAAGCAGAAACATTGACTGCTTTTGTGTCTCACTGAGGTTTTCTGTCCCAAAAGAGGAGAAAAAGAGAAAGATGTGTGAGTCAGCAGTGGACAACATGTATAGAGCTGCCACCTGCTTTGATGGCATATACTCCTTTTGACGATCTCCCAGGGATTGGCACTATGGCAAGCCCTTTAACATTTAATCAGTAGGGCTGATATCAATTATAGATATCAACAATTGCTTTTTCATTAGTTAGAATTCCAAGCCAACATATCCATAATGTAATTTTGACAAGTAAAGGTATCTACAATTAATTTCTCACTAGTCAAAATGTTCATTCTTGATAGATATCTGTAACTTAATTACAACTAGTCAACTTTTACCATTGACTTCTATTCAAACTCAAGTACAGATATCTCTAATTCAGTTTTGACGTGTTAGAATTCCAAGTCGACATATCGACAATGTCATTTTGACGGGTTGTAATTCCAATTAATGATATCTACAACTCAATTCTCACTAGTGGAAATGTCAATTGTTGATATCAACAATTCAATTTTTACTTGTGGCGATGTTCATTGTAGATATCTAAAATTGTCTTAACATTACAGATATCATAAATGGAATTGCAGATATCTGTAATAGCTGTATCGTTTTGTCTGGGACATGCATCTTTAGCCTTTTGAGAAATAAATCTGCCACTATTATCAGTGTAAACTGCATACAGTGCGCATACTTGACATACAACGGTAAGTATGGGGAGGCTTATTGAAAGGCTAATTGCATAACTCACACACAACCATCCCAGCTAGATGAACTAGTGCATCATGTTTATTGTGAAATTTCCAAGCTGAGATATCCCAGGCCTAGCAGGTTAGTTTTGAAAAGATCTACTGTTGATAAAAGATAATGTGTAAATAGTGCACATGCAAAAAGAACCGACATGATTCCAACACAGTCTCAGAGACAACACAGGGTGCCAGTGCCAACACAAAGTCACTCAGAGCTAGCTGCATCACAGCAAAAAAACAAAAGGCCGGGCTAAATATTTACATACACCCCTTGGGGAGAGTTTGAGATTAGAGAGGGAAAGAAACAAAAAGACAACATTATCAGAGGGATTGTCAACCGGTGGTACAAACAGGCCTGAACAATGAATAATATTATTGACGCGCACACAACCGCAACCACACACGTGAACAAACACTCCACAGGGACAGGACTTTGCATACACTCAGCCTTGTTTAATCTCCACACTGAAATAGCATATTCACCTGCAGGTACTGTATGGTCTTACTGTCTTCACTGCTTTATTGCATCTTACCAACATCCCTAGTGATGCAATTATCATCGTCATCCAGAGCTCACTTGTGTCACATTATACATGATCTAGAGGCCGTTGAAAGTACTTGTAATTCTAGTTTTAGTGATTGCCATGGCCTGGAGATACGAATTACAGAGCCATGACTGATTCATCATTGTAGTCCAGCTTAATTGACCATGACACAATCAAGATCCTTAGTAAAACTGACCTTGAACACAGTGTCTTAAATTATAATTGATCCGTTTCTGCTCCCAAACGAGCAGATAAAAGAAAAAAAGAAAAAAAAGACTCAAACACTAGATAATGCATGCCAGAATGACAGTGTGAGGGGATATTCACTATGCCAAGCCACAGACGGCACAAACCAATGGGCAAACAAGACCAGCTGGACAGATGGAGCCCACAGCGAACTGCCCTGTTCCATTAATTAGCCCTATCAGCAGAACCAAAGGGTCATGCAGAAGTGCTGTGTGAACGCAGGATTCAACAGGACTTGCTTGGTTAAAAAAAAAAAACCCAACAACAATCAGACAGGAGGATTCATAGTAAGTGACATTTTGGAGCTGGGACGGACGAAGGGAAATGTGGGGCAGCCTCCCTCCTGCTCCTGTCCTCCCTTCCATTCTCAGCCAGGGTATTTGTCTTTTAGACAGAGATAAACTGTAGCCTTTTTATTAACTTGCTGATGGTAGGGAATTGTTTTTCCCATCCACTAGGTCTTTTCAACGAGACAGCCGTAAAAATATCCTCCCTATAATTCCTCCCGCCACTATTTCTCTTATTTTCTTGACTTCCTCAACCCCCTCTCCATCCCCACCCCCTATTCAGCACTTGAAGTAGCTTTAAAACTGCCTGCATATTGTCACAGTAATGTCTCAGGCAGTGCTGTATATCAAACATACAATCATCCAAGTCACAGCAGTATCAAAATAACACGTGATGAATGTGCATCTACAGTGTTTCCCATTCAATAACTTATATATGACGGCCCGCCATAGATACATTTCATCCGCCATAGTCTCATAATGAATCGAAATATTTTTTTCCCATCATCTCTGACTCTGCATTAACTAGCTAGCCTAGATAAGAAAATAGGAATAGTTTCCTATGTGACTCAGTTGTCATGTCTATCCCAGTTTTATTTCACGCTTGCAGCCGCCAGCTTGAATTTGTGCGCGATGACTTATATATCTTGCGAGTGGCAGATATTTGAGTATATTTGAGTACACTTCTCCACGATGAACAGGGTAGAGACAAAGGGCAAGACTGAAGTTGCAGAGATATGTGACTACAGACATGAAACTATAGAATCTTCTCCATTTGGTTAATTGTAGTTACCTTCATTTTCAGGTCAAATCAGACCTTTTGTAACAGGCTGCAAGAGCACCTGGCTGCCTGCCTGAGGGTCTCCATGAATGGACTGAGCCCGTTGGAATTTAGTTGCACAAGGGCATTGGAACTCTGTTTCTCAAAGCCTAGGGAAATAAAGGTCCCAATGCAAGGTGCAATGTATGTCAATAGTGATGTAACTCCATCTCAATAAACCTGCTCTAGTGTATTTTGTGAACCGTGTTAAACAGATGTAACTTCTTAATTTTGCTCTAAAAGTGCACCAGATTGATGCATTTAACTTTAACATTTAAAAAAAATTCTAAATGAACCCCCCTCCCGGGATCTCAACACTGGTCTGTGTGTGTGTGTGTGCGTTTTTGTGGACATGGAGATTATTTCTTGGGGCATGTGTGCTCCTTGTTCCTATATCTAAAAGACCTCTAATGTGTGAAAGTGTGCACATTATGTTTTGGTATCTGCGTGAATTTGTGTTTGCATGGTTGTGTTTGTCTGTGTGTATTTGAGTGGGTCGTCCTCCTGCTGAGGAGACAGGGCCCCAGGGGGTTTCTCTCTCTGTAGCTTCTCCTCCACTTCCTACTCATTTGACTAATTACTGCGCCACTTCCACGCCACTGATGAAGCCTGGCACCTGTCCATCAGTCTAACTGTGCGCTTGGCTTTTTTCAGTCCATTGATACCAATTGCTAGCTAAACACCGTCTCATCCTGTGCTCTCTCCAGGTGTTTTAAAGAGCCAACTCTTTCAAACACATTTTCTACGGCCTCTTCATAATATTACAGCTAAGGCCATGTTTTCAGTTCATTACGTTTTTAAATAATCAATGTCCAATTGCATTATTTTTGGTTTGCAGCTCACTGCTCACACTCATAATGTTGGTCCTAGGTCATCTGTGCCAGAAAGTATAGGCACCACTGCTCTATCACGCCATCCATCGGTCCTCTTCTGCAGCTCCTCTCATCGTCTTTCCCCACACTGCTGCTCTGCACATCTCTGACCATGTCTACCAAGCTCTAGCGAGTAGCGAGTTTATGGTTTAAACCATAAAACTATTTTTGTCTTTCTGTTTCCACCGTAGGGGCGGCTGTGGCTGAGGGGGTAGTGCGGTCGTCCATTGGTTGGTGGTTCGATCCCAGCTCCTGCTGTCCGCATGTCGAAGTGTCCCTGGGCAAGACACTGAACCCCGAGTTGCCCCCGGTGGAGGCCAGCATGGCAACTGTGTCCCCATCGGTGTATG
>JAVQJF010064295.1:0-23159 GCA_036023855.1 Gadopsis marmoratus | reverse complement strand
TGTGTGTGTGTGTGTGTGTGTGTGTGTGTGTGTGTGTGTGTGTGTGTGTCTTCTTGCGTGTGCTTGACTGCAGCAACAAGACAAAAGTTAATGAGGTTTGAAGGCTGCTGTGGCAGCGGCGGCCTCGTCTTTGTCTCCGTCCTCTGCCACCCTGCTTCCTGCCCGGGCCTTTATTAAAAGGATAATGCAGCAAGGGTCTTTAAGTGTGCAGCTGCAGAGAGAAAGACAAGGGCGAGAGAGGGGCAGAGCAAGGCAGAGAGAGAGCATTTGGGGTGGTGAGCAAAAAGGAGAGCCAGGGAGACTGAAGGGGGGAGAAGATAGAGGAGGAAAAGAGAAACAGGATGATTTCATGGTGATAAGAGGAGTAGAAGGGAGATGATCTGAACAAAACTTACATGGATAGATAGGCAGAGGCAGGAAGACTCAGTCCTGGAGATGAGGGATAAAGCCAGAAGAGCAACTGATACAGGAGAGAGAAATGGGGAAGACATTAGCGAGCTGCAAAGAGAGAATAAGAGGAGAGATTCAGGATGAAGGATGCAGGGATAAGGACAGGGAGGGAGACAGATAGGAGACAAGGAAAAGCTAGTGTAGCAGGCACAACAAATACACAACAGTTAAAGAACTATAACTCAAACACTTCAAACAGAGCACACATTAGCACAGTGTTTGTTCTGACATGAAACAGTGAACCGTTTTAGCCTCACTAAGGCCTGCACCAATGAAGACAACCTGTGAGAACATCTGCATGAGCATGATGTTTAAGTATACATTTTTTTGTTCTTTTGATGATGTCAGTGTCAAATGATGTCGCACAAGCAGTCAAATCCCTGTTAGATATGGGATGTAGAAGCCAAAACAGCGGCAAGAAAACTAAGCCCAACCAGAAATTGTCCTTCATTCATCAATTTTTGTATGTCCTGTTGAAATGCATGCATTTCAGTGGATTTGAACACCCAGAAGCTTCTTTCCTCTACATTCAAATAAATTGACTAATTTTGATCGTTAGAATTGCTGACGCTGTCGGACAGCCAGACTTCTTTACAGGTAGGAAGACACCTATTTTTTGGTATCCTCTTTTGTGTATTATGTGTAGAGCTTTGGTAAGTTATTTTTACTACAGGCCATTCTTCTTGGAAATGATTGTATGTTCGTACTCATACCCTTTCATACTTCTAGGAGTCTGTGCCAGTTCTAGATAGTGTTAGTATTCCACAGGCGGAACTGGGGAGGGGGGTTAAAATAAAATACAAATGACGAGAAATTAGTCTTTATAAATACAAAACCTTCTAAGGGGAAGTTAGACATTTTTGGATATACGTGGATATTTGCTGTCTTTTCAAGAGTTAGATGAGATGATCGTTACCACTCTCAAGTTTGAGCGTTAAATATGGAGCTAGCGATGGGAGGCAATTAGTTTAGCTTAGCAGTGGGAAACAGCTAGCCTGGCTTTCTTCGATATTCTAAAAAACAGCCTGACAAACTCATTGCTCCTGTAACTCCATTAACCTTGTTGTTTTTACATTAATGTATGTAGTACTGTGTGCGGGTTTAACACTTTATACCTCAGTCTAGTTGCTTCCCCCTGCCTCCAGGCTTCAAGCTAAGCTAAGCTAATTGCCTCCTGGCTCTGGCCCTGGCTCTGGCTCCGTAGCAATCATGCGAGAGGTATCAATCTTCTCATCTAACTCTCAGAAAGAAAGCAAATAAGCATGTTTCCCAAAATGTCAAACTATTCATGACTGTAACAATATGGCTTCCTTTTTAAATTCTAATCTGTTTCTTTTTCACTGTGCAACACACAGTAACAGCACACGTCCTCCCCTGTGGATCAATCAGTCTGCTGAGGCGAACAGGCATTTTTGTTACATCCTGCTTTGGACTGGCCAATTAGTAACCTGTTAATTGGCGCAGGTGCACATGTCTGAATCCAGGGGCATGGTTATTTATTAAAGGTTCTCTCAGGCCTCCCGTTGGCTGAAATTAGCCCTCCTTTCGGTCAATGGAAGGTCTCAGGTGTGGGTGTTATGGCCGAGACGCGTGCCTGTTAGTGTTGGTGAGTACATTGTAATTAGTCTGTGGCAGTAATAAGTCTCTCTCTCTCCGCTCTCTGTGTCTGCTTGGCCTCTCCCACCAGCTGCCTCTCTCCTTTGCCCCCTGCTTTGTCCATCGTTCTCACCCTCTCTGTCTCCGTCTGCCTGTTTTATTTATTTTTTGGTTGCAACACATACGAAGTCTCTACTCCAATCTTCAGCTCCGCATCTGTTTTCCTGTCTTGGTCTGGTCTCTCTCGCATCATGTTTCACTTTCCTTTCCCTGTCTGGTGGGAATTTCAGCATGTCATTTTTGCATTTAATTATTATTTTGTCAACTCAGAGCACGTAAACTTAAATAAAAAGTGGAGGGACGCTCGGAGGGATAACTTAAAATGTAAAAATTGTATTTGCTTGAAGAGAGACACCACTGACTTTAACAATCAATTCAGTTTTATTTATATAGCGCCATATCTTAACAAAGTTATCTCATGGCACTCGTTCATATAGAGCAGGTCTAGACCGACTCTTAACATGTGATGAGCAGCAGGATGAACACATAGACGCGACAAAAAAGCTTCTTGTTTTCATCGTTTTGTGTTTTCATCGAGAGCCAGTTGTATACAAATAGAAATATGTGCATATTGCTATTTGGAACATTGTCTGTGTTGAATTTCAGTTCATTCAACAGTGTTTCTGCACATTTTAATAATGAATTATTCATGGCTACTGCTTAAACTTTTAATATGTTAAGAAATATGTTTTTCTTGTGTGCTAAATACAAGCATGTATCATTTCATTTTATTCTGGCCATAAAGCTGCTCAGTGCACATGTAAAGCTGTAGGACGACAACGTTGTGCTAGTTAAGAGACAGAAGTCTGATTGGTTTGGAACAAAACAATGCTTACGACAGTGAAATGCAGTCTTTAATGAACTACTCTGAGATGCAACTTTGGTCCAGATAAGGTGCACCGTTCCTGTTTTTGTAATCTACAAAACCTCAAAAGTCCTATCTCAGAGTTTCCCCTGAGTATATTTGTTTAAGTCGCAAAAAAGCTCATTTAATATAAGGGAACACAGATCTATTCTGAGGTATCACTATAGGTCTTAGTGGCCATAAACATGACATTTTTTTCCCTGAAATGGTCAGTTGATGCAGTTTCAGTGAATGGGGCTCAAAATACCCAATTCTGTTCTGCCAACTGTTTCTTCAGTGCTACAACACATCATCTCCTGCACCAGGAAAATGTGTTTAGAACAGCAAATGTAATGACTTTATTTTGTTTTTCCTTTCGTTGCTATGACCTGGTCTCACAGTGCAGATAGTCCTCATCAAAAGCAATAAGGAATCCCCGCAGAGGTGGTGGATGCCTCTGGGTTTGCATGGTGGGACCATGGATGTATGAAGAGAGTTGGACACAGCGTCGGCGACGGCGCCACGTTCATTCCTATGAAAGTTGCTGAGTGACGCAGGAAGCCAAAACAGTTCAACCTCCTGGGTATTAAATTACCTGGATCTTCCTGATAGCTTCCACATAGTGCATCCCATAGCGCACTAGCTCTTCCTTTAACCCCGCCTCCCAACCAGCTCAGTCTCAGGCTCACTCACATGAATGGCAGTGATCTAAACCTCTGGATTCGGCTATATGCTGTCTGTATCTTACAACTTTTAGGACATGATGATTTAAATAAGGGATATTTAAGTGTTCATACTGGGAAGTTGATGTACCTCAAAAAACAAATCATCCGCTGATTTACAGATGTCTCTTTCACAATATAAGTCTATGGGAAAAAGGTTTGTTTGTTTGTTGGGTTTCATCATAAGCAACAAGCAGAATTCACCAGATTTACTCCAATGATCTTAAACAGAAAAATATATTAATTTGTGTGCAAAACAATTATCTTCCACTGTCTTCAGATCTGTACAGGGGTGGAAGAAGTATTTAGATTCCTTACTCAGTAAAATGAGTACTATCCTTGCGTAAAAGTATCTCATTACATGTAAAAGTAATGTCATTTAAGATTTACTTACAGCAAGTAAAAGTACAGAAGTATTTGTTTTGCCAAGTTGTCCCTTTCAAAATGCTGTATATATTATAGGATTGGTATCACTGATGCATTCATGTGTGAGCAGCATTTTCGCTGTAATTGGTCGAGGTTGAGCTGATTTTAACTATTTGTGTTTGGGCTGTTTATTTCTACAAAATCATATTCTACAAATCTTATTTTGCACTGCAGTAAGAATATTTCTATCTATTTTTAATTCAAAGAAACTTTTTTAAAATGGTATAGAAATGTGTGTCTTGAAACAAGAAACATAATGTCACGCCGGGCAAGGGCAGGACACTGAGGCAGGACCCAAACGCACAATCCGGAGACAACAGGTAAGTTCAAAGAGGGTTTTAATGTTCGTCAAGCAAGGGTTCTTTACACAGGCAGGCAATCAGACAGCGGTGCAGTCAGGGAGAGGCAGAAGGCGAGAACCAAAACCAGAACGCAGAGAGGACAGAGACCAACACAGACACGGGATAACTGGCACAGAATGAACTGGCAACGGAAAACAGACAGACAACAGGGTTAAATACAGGCAGTGCGATGAGTGATTGATAGCAGGTGGGTCTCAACCGTGGCGTGAGACTGATCGAGGTCCGGAAAGGGGATCCAGACCTACCGGCGTGCACGGGACGTGACACATAAGGCACCATAACTGCACCAGAATTTTGTTGATTTGCGTTAAAAACACGTTGACATATTCCTTCAAAACGGGTTTTTTCTTTCGCCTATTTAAAGAAAATACAACTTTAAGGCCTCAATTTCAGAATAAATCACTTGGTAAGACAAAGAGTTTCATCATGTCTTGGAAGCACATTGTATGTGATATTTGCGAAATAACTAGTAACAAAAGATGTCATATACAAATAGTGAAGTAAAATGTACAATATTTCCCTCTGAAATGTGTAATATGGGAACGTGTTGTTTTTCTGACCAGGTTCTGCACTCTGAAATATAATTAAGGAAACAAAATGCAAAAATGGAAGAAAGATCTGCAGTAGGAAGCTGACCTCAGTATGGTTTTGATTGGTTGTAATAGTTAGAATATTTTGAATTTAATTTAGCAATGATCTATTGATATAAAACACTACATATATGAAAGTAAAATAATAGAGAATTATTGTAGGTTGCCTTGTTTTAGATTGTAGAGTAAAAAATGTTATACATATATAAGAATACATATATAATATATATAATATAGAACACTTTTTGTAGCCTCATTTCTCTCCTTGAAATCAAACAACACATTGAGCTTCTGTTCAGATTAAAAGGACATAACAAGTTTGTCCAAGCTGTGGAAATGAAAGGGAAAGTGAAAATTGCACTTGGAAACTATGTGAATACAAAGACAAAAAGCACCACTTTGATTTTTGGAAAAGGATTTGTGAGGTGATAAACATACTCATCTTGCAAGACATGGCAGCAAGAATTGACTCCAGTCTTTGATACTTTGAAACATATTTGAAGTTGATATAACTGTTGCAGTACAGTGTGGATTAAACTTGGATTTAGGGGTCCTCACATTTCTTTTCTGTTCTCTTCAGTCATCTAATCTCTGTTTCCAGTTTTGTGTTTAGTTCTGTCCTAGATGAAAATGCTTATTAGGTCAGTAAAGTAACTTTTTCTTTCCTGTCTTGTCTTTCATGTCATCTGAATCCTCCTTTGTCACAACACACACACTCATCCTTGGCAGGATGTGACTGTATGTGGTTAATGTCTTAACGTCCTCTTTATGGTTGTGCATCTTCGCAGTTAAGTAAAATGAAAAAGCCATTATTTTGAAACAGACATATTTGCATGGAATGCAGGTCTGTTAACTGTGAAGCATTATTCCCTCCATCCTCTATGTGGACATGGCCTACATTTTCATAAGACACATCACAGTGACACACTGAGATCTAATATGGCGCAGAGGACGGACCAAAGCAAGTGGATGAATCCCACTGCTTTTATATGGGCCATTTATTCACATCCATCACTTTCGGTTTGGAGCGTCGGGAGCGGGGGAGACTGGTTAATTTATCCGTCGTCTTCCTCTTCGGTGGGTTTGGGAGCACGAGAGTGAGCCAAGCATGCAGTACAGACATTGATTCAGCACTGGGAGAGTCCACAGTGAAAGGCCATTTGACATCAATCAGAGTGACAGCATGGCAAGGCACACTGCAGTTCCTTATAGGTGTGAATCAAAGACTGCAAAGTCCTGCATGTGCAAAAGGAGATATTGAGAAGGAAGCTTAGTAGAGAAGCCATGAGATGTTTAGTCACCTTATTTAGTTTCATCTTTTTCTCTTTGGGTACTGTTTGTCCCTCTTTTCTGTTTTAAAATAGAGGGGAGGAAAAGTGGATGTCAATTTTCCCGAGTTGAATTGATTTTGACAGAATATCCTGCGAAAGAAGAAAAAAATCAAGGAAATGGCAAATAGAGGGAAGAGAAGAGGACAAGAGACAGAAAAGAGGCGGCAGAAGAAAGAATGTGAGATGGCAAGAAGAAAGTACACAGACAGAGAAAGAAAGACGAGGAGGGGAGGGGGGCACTCTCCTCTTGTGAAGAGAAAAAGGAGAGGAAGCCAGACCGGAGGATGGACAGCAGGGTCTGAAAGCAGCAGCCTTCTGAGGATCATACCTCCTGTCAGAGCATCACTCTGGATTCTCACACACATAAAAGCAGACAGCTCAGTGGGACCTGTCTGTGGAAAACACGAGGGAATGCAGGAGAATCTACACTGTCTTCATATTTTTCATTTGTTGTTACCGAAAATATCCTGGCAACTTCGTCGATGAGTAAACATTATGTTCAAAGCTGCAGTATGCTCCAGCAGAGGGGCTTGTCACATGGTCAGACAGCATCGGTGACCTGGGGGGGGGTCACCCCCTCCCACACACCTTTCCAGCGTTTGAACTGAAGGGACTCAGTCCGACAATCTCTGCAACCTCCCGAAACCGACATTCACTCCATCTTCACTGGCCATGCGTGTGGAGGCGAGAAAGTATTTATGTCTCTTGTACAAACAAGTGCGCCACTATGAATGCCTTCCTGGTGAGGCTGTCTGAAAATGTGCTCTGTAATCCCAATATGTGAATTAGCTCCTCCCTCTCTATGACGGCGTCTACGATGGAAAATGACGAAACAATTTTCCCCCTATCGTTGTCTAACCCAACAGCAACTAGGATGTCAGTCAGGAACCAAGGTTCTCTTGGGTCAGTCCTGTGCTTTGCATGGCCAGACCACCCACCCTGCACATGCACACATGTCCACATACCTTTGTGTACTTTTGGTCTTTGGCTGTTTCAAGCGAACTCTTAATGCTACAGAATACAGCAGTGTATTAAACTTTGGGGAAGGCCCGCTCCTGTTTCAAGAACTCGACTGGCCTGCCCCATCCAGCACCTTGGGGATGAACCGGAACGTCAACTGTGAGTCAGGCCATGTCACCCAACATCAGTGTTGGACCTCACTAATGTGTCTGAATGGCAGCCGATCCCCGCAGCCAGGTTCCGACATCTTTTATAGTAGACGAGGTTTTAACGGAGGGCCGCATCGTTCGTGTTAACAAAATGATTGCAGTAGATATGCATCTTCCCGGTAACTACTGTGGAGCCAGAAAGGCTATTTAATTATCACCCTGTCTGAACAAATAGCCCGCTGGGTGTGCGAACCAGCCCTGTCAAATATAGGATTAAGTGAGCGAGCTCATTTCTGAGGTGAAGCTAACTATTCCATATCACCGGTGGCACTAGTGTGTTTTTTAAGTGTCACTGCTCTCCATACCAAAGAGGGCCAAACCTCTCGAGCACACACAGAGCATGAAGAAAGAGCCTCTTCATGCCACTCCTCTGTATTCATTATCTTGTTCTGTGGCGCACTAGCTGTGATGTGCTGCTCGGTGGCGCACTGAGCTGCGTTGCTTGTGTACACTTCCCTCCTCTCTGCTGCTGCTCCCTATCACTAATGTAACAGACATTAGCATAGCGTTTGATGTCGAGTTAGGAGACATTTAGATGCTCTCTGTTTAACAACTGTGTCAAGTGTTTGCCGCGTCTATTTACTTCTAGAACAACCATCAAACAATGCGCAAACAGGGCCACAATGACGCCCCCGGCTGTGGAGGAGGATGAGCGGGGGAGAGAGGGAGAGGGAGAGGGGGAGGGCGAGAGATCAAGAGGGAAAGCAAGGGAGGGAGAGAGAGAGAGAGAAATGAGAGAAGAGGCTTCCTTCTCCTGCGTCCCTCCCAGCGCCGTAGACAATGTGAGTCCTGTGAACCAGACAGACTGTGGTGTCCACTTCAGGTCTTCATTAGAGCACAGCGAAGGCAGGAAGCACCCGCTCCGTTGAGCGCAGACCCAGCTGAGCCGTTAATACAGTTTTTCTTTTTCTTCTTTAATTTTGAATCAAGCTGCGCCACAGGAAAGCAGGAAGTGTGCGCCTCTGCGCGCGCCCGAAAAACGTACGCAAGTTGTGTCCCCATTACGATTCCTCCCTTTGTGAGTCGAGAGTTGAAAAAAGGAATCTGTTTGTGCCAAGTCAAGACAGGTGCACGCAAGATTAAAGTGCAGGTAAATGAAGATAAACCAGCGTGTAGATTTACAGGGACCTTGAAGAGACAGAAGAGATACACCTGCTCCAGTGGTTGTGTTTCCTGGTTTCCATCAGAACAAGGAGGTTTGCCCAGTAAGGTTGTTTACCCTCTGATGTGATTTCATTTCGTGAGCAATGGTCCCACCTATTGTGGCCTGGAAATAAAACGTTTTTATTTTACTATTATCAGTTCTACTTTATGCAGGCTTTATTCGCAGTGCTACAGGAACGACTACAGGGATGGTTAGAACATCATAACTGAAGAAAGATGTATCTATCACTGGGGGAAACTGTTAGCTTAAATGTTTATATTCTGGCTTTTCCACTTAGCAAGGTTAGTTCATCAATTTGACATTTGTTTATAAAAATGCATATATTATGTGCTCAGACTTGACAAAACTAACTTCAAGAGCACTATAGGTGCAATTAGAGCAACTCACCCACTGCCATGTACATATACATTTGTGTCATATAAATACACAAATCTTTGTCAAAATTCCCTGTAACATGACAGCAACAAGAGCATAGAACTGAGTGCGTGTTGTAAGTTTATTCGTTATCTCCAATTTCTTGCCATGTAAAAGTTCAGTGTCATAATAAATGCTTGCGCTTGTGTTGAAGAGTCCACGAGGTGATGGAGGGAGATAAGACGACCCAGAGAGAAAGAAAAGTCACAGAGCAAAAGAGGAGGGGGAAGCTCCGTGGAAGGAGGGAGATAAGAGAGAAAAGGTGAACAGCAACACTTGTCGCTAACCCTAACCCTTCAGATTGGGACGGGCGGAATTTAATGGAATCGAGGCGGGAATGGGATGAAGTGAAGGCAAAGAAGCTCGGCTCTCTGTGGTGGGGTGCAGTGTTATGTTACACAGTACTGGAACCCAAATAGAATAAAATATCTATTGCAAATAAATCATATTTCAATGTCATAAAGGCATGCAAAAACCCTTTAAGTGGGCTTCTAAATCTGCTATATTATATTTTCATCTTTTGTTTTACACACACATCCTCATCGTGCATGCCTGCATTTCACCCCTGCAATCACTGCGTGTCCATCATCCTGACCCAGCACAGTGTTTCACATGTGTGTCTGTGTCCAGTTATAGCAGGTGCGTCTCTGTTTGGGCTGCCAAGGACAAATGGTGGGAGATGCGAGGGTCAGCGGTAAGTAATGATGAGCAATCTGTAAGGCATCTCTGCTCCATTCAGCTCCATCAGCCGCAGGCTAAATGAGGCTACAGTAACTCTGGCAACCAGGGCGGGCCGAGTACGCCAAATGACACTGTTGATTTGTGTGTTTCTAATTCATTTGTGTGTGTATGTGTGCACAGGTTTGTGTTTTTTGTATTTCTATATACACATTCATAGGTTGCATGCGCATGCGTGTGTGTGTGTAGGTGTGTGTGTGTGTGTGTGTGTGTGCGTGTGTGTGTGTGTGTGTGTGTGTGTGCGCTCTGGAGTATTGCCCTCTGAATCTCTACTTCCTGTATAACAATCCAACAGAGGTGTGCAGTGGCCAGAGGCCTCTTTCCTTTGATATGAAGAGCAGCCAAAAGGTCTTTGGCTGGAGGTTGATATATGTCAATCAGCTCTTTTTTTCACACCTCACACAGCAGCAGCGTCTGCCGTCCTGTCCGTCTCTCTCACCTACAGAGATTCCCTCCCCAGCACTGATAACACTCCAAATAACAGGTGAGCGACTGCTGGCAGAAAGGAGATTGCCTGACCTTATTGTTTGCCTTCGCCTCCTCTTTGTTCTTCACAAATAAAGGGTTTTTTAATAAACTGAAAGGTCCTCTGCCGTGGCCCATAGAGAAAATGAAAGGGGGCAGTGAGGTATGGTACAATGTGGCGCGAAAAAAAGAGCAGCTCATCAGAAAATAACAAAGGTGCAAGTTAAAGATAAGGCGCCTGTCAGAGATTAATCCAGGCCTGCTTGATTGTTTTCTTTAATACCAGACCTGCTACAGCAAGCGATAAGTTTGCTGAGTAATTTGGTTTTCTAGGGGACGGGCAGCCAGTGGGTGGCTGGGTGCTCGAAATAATATTCAGGTGTGCTCCATAATTGATTTTTTTTTTTTCACCCCTCAGTTCTCAAAGAAAAATGAGATGAAACTCAAAACTGCTTTGACTTGCCTTTCTGTTCACCCTGCTCCCTCTCTCCCTTCCTTTCTCCCTCCCTTTCTCCTTTTGCTCTCTTCCCTTCTCTCTTTCCCCTTTGGATTAATAAACTGGCTTTGTTGGAGACAATAAAGGAGCGGAGAGAGTATGCTTGAGGAAGCAGTTTTCTCTTCTTGCTAGCAGCTCCATTGTGATGGTTTCTGAAAGTGGCAGAAAGGAGAGAAGGATGGGTAGCACACGCTGCAGACAGACAGCGGCGTGGTGTGTGCGCGCGTGTCTCACGTCCTGGTGAGTCGGAGGAAAATGTATGCAAAGAACAATAGATTAAAATCTATTAGTTTGGTAATGAAAGCGCAGAAACAGTCACCCAATGTTAATTTGGCTGCAGAAATAAAATATGTAAATACGGTATGGGAGGGGAAACGAGGTGAAAGAAAAAGGCTGCTTAACTCATCTGAAAGGACTTTTTAATTTTCTGCAGCAATTACCATCCTTTCCCTGTTTCTGTCTCTTCCCTTAGAGATCATTCTAGTTAAGTTTCTCTCACTTGCCAGGGAGGAATTGCTTTGGGAGACATATTTTAAATTAGATTCATCCAAAAAAGAAGCCTCATCAGACAATACACACATCAGCTGTGGGCAACGCTTCCCCAAATTGTATTTTCTCTTTTTGTATCTCAAATGTGAATAATAGGCTTTTGCACTTTTGAAAAGTACAGCAGCACACAAGCTAAATCTCAGTAAAAAAATATATTATTGTTAAATCTATCATTCATCCCCATCATTTTCCAGCCTTTATATGCATATCAGCACTGTGCCTCTTTAGCTCTACATATCTGAATAAACAGCTTGTTTTTACCCTGAAAGAGGGGCTGGAGAAACAGACACACAGCAAAAGAAATGGTTCATGTATTTTTCAGCATTTTGCCATTTTGATCAGAATTGATCCGCCTCACAAATACCTCATCTCTCACTCCGTTCTGCCGTCCCCCTCTCTCTCCCTCTCTCCTCCATCCCAGCCACTTCTGCAGAAGATGGCCTGTACTCTAGGGCTGTTTTCCAATTACGGGCCAACCTTTTCAGAGAAGGTCATTATAATTAGAGATCCATTTAGCTTTTCTGTGAAAAGCACGAACCACAATTTTTTTGTGATTGTGGTCCCTGGAAGAAGAAGAAGAGGGGGGGAAAAATGTCGTAGTGCTGATCCCTCAAGTGGCTCTCCTGTTATGGTTGGGTAGACAGGTTGCATGCATTAATGGCTTCACTTGGGGGAGAGACTGGCCTTTTGCACATTACTAGTGCATGAATGGAAAAAGACATCTTGGAAATAGCTCTCCAAATCAATACAAGGCCTGTATGTCTGTGTGCTCACCTCAGCAAAGAGAGAATAATGAGCACGGAAGGACTTCACTGGGAGCGGATGCAGTCTTCATATGTAATCTGAGGAAAAAGTATTATAGAGCTACTGAGTCCTGTTTAACAAGTCTCGCTAAGATTGCCTTTATTATACGATAGCAACAAAACTGATCCTGTGGATATGGATTTGTAACGGTGGTGGCCTGCATCACAGATCAAATACCTACTGTGATCACGTCTAGTTTCTAAGTAAAGGTCAGATTTATTTTCTTAACATTCATTTACAGTTTGCTCCACAGAACAACTGTAGCTCTTGGTAACTGCAACAAGGGACTGTGAAGCTTTGGATTTCTCCACATGCCAAGGGGTGTGCATGGCGGCTAAGGGTGGTGTCTTTTTCTTGCCTTTCCAGAAGCTAAAATTTGTATGTATTAAAATGCATTTAATAGCGTGTTTGCCTGCTTTAGCATAAGCTGCAATTGACAGCATGTCCGGCCAACTAGCTTACTACCCGAGCGTTACTTCAAGGCCATGGAGCACATCACTACGTTAGTTTGTTCCACTGTCACTGTGTGAATGCCTGTTCTGGATGCTAACAGGGTTTTTAGCAGCTCTGTCCTGACCTTCATTGGATTTGGGTAAATTCAGCTGCCACAGCAAAACCCATCACCCAAGATAATGCTAAAATTAAACAACAGAATGCTTCCTTTTTCTTTATTGTATTAATAATACTTGGAGTAGGGTTGCCACCTTCAATCTGTAAAAAATAAGGGACACCTTGCCAGAGGCCCTATGCCTTGGGGACATAAATCAAGCAAGGGGTCTGGGGATGCTCCCCATGACAATTTCAGAATATTTAGGCACTAATTTGTGCTTTGTATGCATCAATTTCAATTTCCTCTGCTACTCTCAACATGAACACAAAATAAATAAAGAGTCAATGAGAGTAAACCGCAGATGCATCAGTTATATTAAGGATTAAAACAAGACGTGGGCAAAATGTTTGGTTTGTCTGCTCAGTCCCCGTAACCAGGGCAACGTTGATGTTGAGTAACAGACACCTTGCCTGTCATCGTAGGTGTCATTCTTTTCCACAAATTCTGATTTCAATCTTCTCCGCCATGTCTTTGGTTTTATTATTTCTCATGTCATTCCAAGCATGTGATAACAGTGTATATGTATGGGGGAGGATGTGCATGGAAATACGGGACAAGTGATTCAGAAAGGGACAGTGCACTTTATTTTTCAATACAGGGCAACCCCATATTAAACAGGGACGGGTAGCAACCCTAACTCGGACTGAAAACAATACAAGAACAATGCTTCGAGTCTTCTTTTGGGATTTCGAACTGTCGTAGATGCTGATTGTTTTGTCTGGAACTTTGTAGCTTTGGCCTCTTTGGTCTTTTAGAACAATATCACGTGTGTACCAAATCTAGTGTACATTTGAGACCCCTTTTACAAGATACTCGTTTTAAAATGAGTCAGCTGGAAATGTGAAAAAGTCAGTCAGAGACATTGTTTTCAACAAGCTCCTGAAGCTAAGGTCAGCTTAATAAGTTAGCTACAGCTGATCAAATCTGCTGGTGAGAGTTTTCGTTTCAGAAGCAATTTGACAGTCGTCAGCTAGAAATGAGAAGGTGCTGTTGCCTACCTCTGTCTGAAACCAAGGACCCATTGTTTCAAGGCTTCTGAATGGTAAATCTGCCGCTGTTATCATTGTAAACTGCATATGTGCAAGAATGTAAAGCTTGACAGGCATAGTAACAGCGACTAAGGGGGACGGGGCTTATAGAAGGGTTCATTTTGACAAGTTAGCCAACCACCCCGTCGTAACTGTTAGTTGACCTTTACTAAAATGTCCCACACTGGTCTGCTGTGGCCATGTTGTCCACACTATGATGAAGGAATGTTGTATTCACATTCATCCACAACATGGTGTGTGTGCTTTTCACAAAATATATGAGACTGTGTTTATGGACAAAGATCCTAATTTAGATTCCCTCAGCAGCCACACACAGATAGCAAGTGGAACTGTGCAGCATACAATCTATATAACAGTATTTTTCTCCTCTCTGCATTACAGAAGCAGATGGCTGGGGACCAGCACTCCAAAGTGTTAGAAACCAACTAATTGGTTTGAGGGAAATCGATATGGTGCCGACAGAAAGCCCCTCCTTCCCCCTCACAGTCCATCAGTTTCGCTCTGCAATTACCCAATTGATTGGCCAGTGATAATTGCAGGTCTCATTGTTGCAAGTTTCAGCCAGTTGCGATCACAGCTGCTGATTTCAGGGGTTAACAGCGAGCAGTAACTGCAAAACATATATAGCATGAACAATTGTTCATACAGGTGTTCTGGGGACCAGCGGGCTAAAGTATATACAGGTACATCTGACCCAAATAAGATATTTTATTGGGAAAGTTCCCTATGGTCAGATCAGCTTCTCATCATCACCCTACCTCATGACAGATCAAATATAGCAGGATTTAAGCTTTAAATATTTTAAGAAATCATTTAGCACATTTTTCACCTGAAGTAGCAAAATAAAACCTACGCTTGTTTAGCCAGCAGCCTTTCTCAGCTGACTAAGACAATGCAGCCAGTCAGGTAATGACCACTGTTTCATATAGACTGAACGCAGTTTGAATCTGAATAAACACACTAGTTCCGTTATTTTGAACATAGTGCTAGTTATCCTGTTGTCTTTTCTTATTCTTTTTGATTCTCTGCGGTCTGCTCTGGTGGCTGGTTACTGGTTGGTTGCAGCCACCTCACCGATGCATGACGTGTGTGGACTGTGGACTGACGACGCACGGCGCAGTCACCAAAAGTCGAATGCCAACAACGGAGTCGGAGTCAGATTTGGGGGGGAAGACAGCGTATATCATCCGTATATGACAGTAGCTGTGCAAGTCTGAACATGTTTGTAAGAGTTGGTGTTCTGTACGCTGTTTGCAAGATGTACAACGTAGTTATCAAATACACCACTGACTCAGGGACGAGTAACGTTCAGCGGCAGCACGGGAACGGGGTGGGAGGGGAGCCTTTTTTTCAGGGAGTGGGATGGGACAGGAGTGAAAATCCGCTCATGCGTCACCATCCACTGTGTCATGTGCTGTATGTGTGGGATTGAGCTTGACCCTGCAGAAAAGTATCTTTTGTGATCAATTCAGAGGTACTTTGAGCTGCTGCAGCAAAGCAAGACAGATTTTTGCATTAGTTTGCTGACTGACGGTTTTATACGTTTTTTTGACTAAAGCCTGTTTGCATGTTACTTCCACGTTACTGTTTTGCTAAATGTTCGACAGAGACCTTTGCCGTGATCTGTGTGAAAGCTGCAAATGTTTGCAATATGTGGTACATTTTGGACATGCGGTCCCAGACCCTTTGGACTGTTCTGGGGTAAATGCCTGAAGCAATGTTGTGGTCATATTTCTGCACTATATGGAGCGCTACACTACAGTTGTGGAGAATGCTGACACGAAGCTGCATGTTATACAGATGTGCTTTATAGACAGTAACCTCCAACCCACCCTGCCGCCTCTGCCATATCATCTTTTTGTTCATTTGAGCTGCATTTTGTTTCATGTGACAGTACTGCTGTCTGTCACAATAGCAACTGCTGAATAATTGCTGGCTTCGCTGTTATGTTAGCCAAAAGTGAATAGAAAGCAGACTGTACTTTCTGCTGGTGACAAAGGAAAAGTTGTGCAGAACAATGGGCTAAAGCTCCAGCAACATTACGCTGTTTCACATTTTTCTTCCCACACGATTTTATCCACTTGCAGTAAGACATTCCTTGCAGGAGAAACCGTGAAGTAAAATAGGCAATAAGAATCCCTTTGTTTTGTAAATTGAGAGCTGGTATATCATCTCTGACCGTGGATCTGGCTGTAATGGAGAATTAGCGTGATCATCCAATGAAAGCTCTATTGAGAGATGATTTGGTGAGAAGGAATGCAAAGAAAAGTGTGCCTAGGCTCCATATTTCACAATATCATCACTTGATTCTTCAAAGCCCATGCAACAGGTAACGCAGAATTATAAGCACAAAGGTTAAACATTCACATTTCAACTCTAAATACGGAGCTAAATCATTTGTTTTACAATGGAAGCATAAAGAATAAATGTGTGATCATAACAGACTAAATTCACAGCCATTCTTCCCACACAGCAGGTGCCTGTCTACTTATCTGTTATCTAATCTGCTAAAATTCACAAAAAATATATTTTTTGTTTCATATATTACAGCACGATGTAGCCTAATCAAGGGTTAAACAGGGGAGATATAAGGATGTGACAGGCCCCCTGACTTATTCCCTGTGATTGTTGAACAGATAGCACAGATGTGAGACGTACCATTTGCCCACACTCGAGTTAATGATCGCTTCTTAAATATTGTTTGGTTCTTTAATCTATAGCAATGCCTGTATCTTGTAAACTGATACTTTCTAAACTGAGAGCTTAAAGTAAATTGTAACTTACAATAAGAGTTCAGATACATGTAAGGAAGTACAAAGTAGCATAAAATAAAAGATCACAAGTACAAATACCTAAACACTTTGCCAAAGTGCAGCAAGAGATGTACTTAGTTACTTTCCACCAACGCTGGTAAGTGAACTGATATCACTAGAGCTTTTGGGTTATTATCAAAAAATAACTAACATTTTGTAAATGTACCAACCAGAATCCCTGCTGGTCAAACAAGGCGTAGAGATGCATAATTATTTCACAATTTCCATCGTGCTTTAATTGTGACTTCAGTCCAAATAGAATTCAGCAATGTTTTCTCTAAAGCAAATCAGCTGGAAGGCTAGTTTATCACGTTTATTGTTTTCTTTTCAAAAGGTTGTGAATTAAAAGAGCTTGGTGGTAACATGCAGCAGTGTCCACACACACACAACTATTCATCAGTCACATTAAATTCAGCCACTGTAGTGCAATGCCCACGCACGCAGGTAAACACACACACACAGCTCGTCCTCTTCTCTCCCATGGGTCTCTGTTTAAATTGACCTTCTCTGCCTTTCATCACAGGGAAATTTCACCCTGAAAGAATAATAAGGCCGCCAGACACATTAATTAGAGAGCATCTATTTGGATAAACGTCTGAGAGAGAGACAGAGAGAATAATTGCAGCTGACTTTTCTTTATATGTGGCACCTCTGCATTTTGCCAAGATATTTTCCTTTTGCTATTTTCATCTTTTTTTGAGAGGTTTGCAAGCCCATTCGGTTCCTCTTTGCATTATCTTGGTGTATTTGGAGTATATGCATGGGTATTTGTGTTTGGTTCCTGTCATTTATAATGTGATTTTCTTTAGCAGTATTCCCCACGATTTAAAATCCCGCTTGCGGTGCAGCATTTTGTCTTTCTCCCAGCTCGCTGCAGACCAACAGAGCCTCCGTTTTCCCTGCAGGTTAGGACAGTAACACGTTGTAATTGTCCGGGCTTGTTGTCAGCGTATGTGTGTGTGTGTGTGTCTCCTGCATAACACACTCAGCTGGCGTGGAAATGACATAAATGACTGTTAATTAAGAAAATGACAGATCTGGAGAGGAACCCACACAACACACATCACTCTTTTTCTTTTGTGTCTGATGTGAGCGTGCATTCGCGTCTGTGTATGCATGTACTATAGGTGTGTGCAGGAGTATAAGCAGCCTACATGCTTAAATGTGTGTTACTCACTTTTGGTGCATCTGCAGAACCTCTTATGTCTTATATTCATGCATGTATGAATGTGTGTGTGTGTGTGTGTGTGTGTGTGTGTGTGTGTGTGACCCTCTGTAAATAGGACTCTGTGCTCCATCTGGTCCCAGTCAGAACAGTTTGAGGCAGCGTCTCAATCAGAGCTGCTGATTGGTGTTGTTCTCGTGTCGGTGCTGCAGCTGCCCGGCCCTCAGTGCGAGCACACGGGCTGGGATCAGCTCTCCTCACACCTTCCACGCCCGGATAGCCGACTGCAGCAAGCAGCCCACTCGTGTATCATTTGCCTTTGCGTCACGCGTGCGATTATTTTTGATTAGCATCCCTCGCGGTACATGTCGAGTTTGATTCTGTACGGGACACAAGATGGGACAAAAGACAATGTCCCTGTTGCGTAATTAAACTTCTGTCTTAACGACTGAAGATCCTGGTCACACGCACGTTTGTCTCCGCTGCTGTTGGGAAAACTGTTTTTATTCTGAGCTGATCACACAGGAATTAAAGTGGCAACTATGACGGGGAGAGGCACAATTTTCTGTCATACCTAAGATGCACAGATATGCCATTGCCATTCCAGTTTTGATTACATGGTTTATTTGTTAGTCATGATAGATGTCATTCTAGGTGAAGAATTAATGAGCTCCAGCACAAAGTACGTGGCTCACTGCAAACAACATCCAAGCTTTTCTTTCTTCTTTCATTTTGTTTCTCAATCAGCTGCACGACAGGTGACACAGTCGTGTGAACTTTTAGACTTTTTAACATTCGAGTTGTCGCTTTAATGCTGATCTTACATGTCAGTCAGATTTAGAGCTGCCGTCAGTATCTACAGAGGCAGACAAGTTGTGTGTGTGTCTGTGTGTATCCGAGGCAGGGGGAAGCATGATGGTTACTAAGACGACGGACAGCTCTTTTCCCTGTTCTTTTACAGCAGGAAGCAGCAGACTTCATCAACTCTGGATGACCCCCTCCCAGAAACCCAAACATGTTCCCTTTCTCTTTCTCACACACTCAAAAGCATACACCACATCCATCCTCATTTTCTCTGTCTCACGTGATAGCAACGCATCTTTGGGCTTCAGACTGCTGGTCGAGCAGCAGCTCGAGGACGTCAGCTTGAGGCTCGACAAGTTTGCGACGGGCGTTTTCCCGCTGCGTTTATGACATTTGATGGATAAAAAAAAAAGAAATCCTCAATTTTATGAGAAAAGAGCCATGAGATTAATCAGTAATACAAATGAGATGCTGTCCCAAATGCTGTGCATGTATGTGACGTACATGTAAATATATGTCTGGCTGGACATTAATGATGTATGTTATTAGTTTAATATTAGTCAATTGACAACCATTACACATATACCTTTTATTTCATTACTAATGTATTTGGATATACGTTGCTTTGCTCTCCCTTAGGGACTGTACAAAAATGACTGGGGTTATCTATTTGTTCTTGGTAGAGGGAGAGGAGGGGAGGGTCTTTTCGTCTTTACTCACCCCAGATTTATTTTTTGTTCCAGCCTTTTCTTGAAAGACGTACCATTAAAAGAAGAAGAAGGATGAGAAGGACATTCCTGCCTCTATGTCAGGACTTTATTTGCCCTGTACTAATAGGACCTGCATGTCAGAAACATACAACCACATATCACAGATTTCTGTATATATATTTATAGTTAGCCTGTAATTTAATTTAAGTTCAGCATTGCACATTGCCAACTTTATTTTTAAGGTAGAGTCCACCATATTAAATCCTTCACGCTTTGCCTCTTTCAGTTGTTTTTGTTGTGAGTTCTACGTTGTACTCTGTATTGTTACATTAGTTTAAGATAAGAAGGAAGGTAAATGAAGCGGAGGGTAAAACTCAAGATACGATCATTTTCACACAGTCCCTTAATACCTGCTTACACCATGCATTGAAGGTTTGTAACATCATATTTGCAGGTTGTAAGAATGTTCAACAGAGACAGTGGTGACAGAAAGAAAAGGGGTTAGGAAAGAAAGGGGGGATTGATAAGTTTCCATGTATCAGCACTCTGTCTAATATGTGTGACTGCAGGGCAAACGTACGTTGACCTCTTTGCACACTGTACACTCCAATGGCACCGTGCTGTTGACTCCACTGCTTTGACATTTTCACTAATAAAAAAACAAAAGGACAGAAGGCAGGGACCTGTGTGTGTCACTCACCGACAAACCTGATTACGGCACCTGATGGAATTATCATATTTACAATAAGACCTTTCCATTATAACGCTCAGCCATTGTGCTTCGGATAGCTGCAGTGCGCGATGAAATACAACATGGGCAAGATGCAGCCGGTAAATGTCAGCTCAATTTGACAGATGGGGAAGAAAACCTGAGATAGATGCCTGACAAAATGAGAAATGATTGTGATCTGCGGTCCCTTTTTTATATGCATATTTAACTGCAGAGCAGATCCAAAATGCCTGCAACATTTAAGACAAAGTTTAAAAGCTGTATTTATTTTCTCATTAGATTTGTTAAATGTAATAGTAATAATAATATATAGTATAAAGTGGAAGATGCGTGGTTAACAGGAAATGGAAGGTTGAAGTGTAATTCAGTGTGCTCTTGGTTTCCCCTTAACCAGGAAGACTCAGGGAATGTTTAACATGCGCCCTCTGGTTTGGACCTTTTCTTGGCTCCGTGCCTCATGAGTGTAATTTGGATGAGTGCAGCTCGCTTGCCTTTGGGCTCATTAACAACAATATAAACAGTAATTACTGTGATCGCCTAATTAATTCATTTAAAAATGCTGCACGGCGTAAAAGGCATGAGCAAATCTTTTCTGGAGATAACAATTTTACGGAATCATTGTTGACATAATTAGCAATTTCATGTTCCAAAATGCAACCCGAAATAATTAAAGTTTAAAATGATTTTTTTTTTTTTTGGTCCTATTTTATACGTTTACTCTTTTATTATTGAGATTGCTCCCGCTTTTCTTTCCCCTTTTCACTAAGCCTGCATTCTGTGAGTTATCCTCTGATCCCGTATCTGTCTGCATGGCAGCCCTGCAGTCCTGATAAATGTAATCCTCCCCTCTGGACACAATCTTTTGTTTTTGGGCCATTTTGACGCTCTCCTCTGATCACCAAGCTTTGCTTACTGTAGAATGCTCTGCCTTCATTCTGTGGGTTTTGTTGCAGTTAGGTTATGGTCATTTGGCCCTCAGTTGTCCATTACTTCTATCTGCGTTATTGTCATTAACAGTAATTAAGATTCAGCCGGACAAAATGCGGATTTGTTGTGACTCTGCACAATGAATGATGAAATATTTACATTTCTTACACCTCACCCACATCCTACAGAGATTTTCTCCAAAAACAATGTTTCAGTTAAGCCAAACATTAGGCAGCATAGACGATGTTCCATGATAACTAGTTGTTAAGCTTTTTATATGAAGGTTACGCTCACATACAAATTTGCCACCCCAAAAGAAGACCATCGCACAGCCACATTTTATTTAAATGCCAGCAGCCTATAAGCCATAAATTAAAGCTTTATGCCAAAATGTATTTTTTATCATCAAATGTGAGTGTATAAAATGAGAACCACAATGTGAGAAGCATGTGACAGAGTGGTTTATGTTACAGGCACAGTCCTCTGACCCTTCAAAACCCCAATTAGTATTCCTGTAGAATTTACTACCATGCCTGGCATCACTTCTTGTTGATTACCTCTCTACTCATTAAAGTGAGAGTAGATTTATGGAAGGTTTCTGACTGATGCATGGGTGAGGAGGTGGGGGGAAATATATCACTATGTCAAAATGGTGACAAATCCATACGTGATCCAGTGCAGCGTGGGTGATACTTTAAAAAGTGCCAGAGATTTAAAAGCATCATTATTTTGATTTAAACAGAGGCAGGGGTTAAATGGGGTAACCTGCTTTACTGAACTAGAGACGAGTGACGTATCAGCGATATCTGAGGTGCAAAGAGCCTCTCGTCCACACACAATCAAACTTTAAACTATTTCATTTTCTTGATGTATGTTATGCATAATCTATGGGAAAATATGGCCACGTGTAGCTAAATCGAACTTGGGCAACCATAACAGTAATTCATACTGACTATATGCAAAGAGAAATGTCATATGTAAATAAGAGGATGAATGCAAAACAATAAAACAAATGGGTTAATTAATTAATCTTATTATTTGGCATGTCGATGAATTTGTATGAGATGAAGTGAGATGCAGAAACTTTGAATATTCTGTAAGGCACAGCACTTGAGCACCACCTGCTGGTCTTACATGCAACACCACGCTAAATAACAGAAAGGCCTGATTACGCAGTACAAGAGTCATGCATTAGACACTATTTTGGTGAATGTGGGGATCATTGGAATGATGTGCTTTCAGTCATTGTATTTCTTTGTGAGTTTTGAGATTTTTCTCCAAACCACATAACGTAATGTTGCAGTGCTTGTGGTTAATGCAACAGCTGTACAGACAGAGCTTCTTTTCTTCTATAGGTTTCCTTAAAACTTGAAAACCCTGGAGTATCCTGTAATGTGACACGAAGAAAAGGCTCATGAAGACATATGCGAAAGACTGTAGAAATTGTAATAGACCCCCATCAGTACCCTACTACACTAACCACGAGTTAAATCCATAAATGTTAAATTGGTCAAATTATGCCTCGGCAATTGCACTGCAAATTTGGATCATGTTCGATTTGTGATACCAAATCACTCTGGGTGAGAAAATACCGCACCTTCCCTAGTTGTCGTCCAGATGGCGCCAGAGTCTAAGAATTCACAATGTTATTCAGCTCGAGGTGGCTAGAGAGAAGGAATACGACAGACCTCTCACTCTGCTGTTTGTCGGGAACGCCGCAAAGGTACGCAGGTATGGGTTTCACGTATTGCTTCCAGAGTAGAGAATTCGAACGTTGAATTTTGTAACAAACAACCAGCACTCGTGTCTTGTTTTGTAAAAAATGAGGCCCATGCCTTGTCCGAAGGCGCGTGCGTCGTGACAGACACAATTTGGCAGACCGGAAAATGAGCCAATTGTCCTCACATGCAGCACATCTTCCGCATATGCCATCTTTGCTGCAAGTCCACTGACACTTGTAGTCCGTACATGTGTCCCCGTGTGTTGCTCTGCACTTTACCGACTTACCGGCTGATGAAGAAACCGCGTCTGCTGCCATTCCTGACCTAAGCGGTAAGTGTCGTGTTTGAGGCTAGCTATTTGCGGTATTTGTCGCTCTCACTGGCTTGTTTCTTTGAATATATATATATATATATATATATATAT
Organism: Gadopsis marmoratus; assembly: GCA_036023855.1. NCBI lineage: Eukaryota > Metazoa > Chordata > Actinopteri > Centrarchiformes > Percichthyidae > Gadopsis > Gadopsis marmoratus. The sequence goes on along the minus strand of JAVQJF010064295.1, from coordinate 25 downwards.
ATATATATATATATATATAGTGTTA